>CM038216.1:83598267-83672844 GCA_021442155.1 Cymbidium sinense | reverse complement strand
AAATAGGCACAAATGGAAATAAAGTGAGTAAAATAAATAAATAAATAAATATAAACCAAGCTAAAAACTAAACTAAAATAAACTAAAATAAAACCTAACTAAACCTTAAAATACTAAAATAAAATAAAACAAAATAAACCAAACTAAATAAAACCTAATCATAAACCTAAAATATAAATAAACTAAATAAATAAATAAGAGTAAATAAAATAATAAAAATAAAATAATGAACTAAATTAAATAAATAAAATAAAATAAATAAAAAATAAACTAAATATAAAAATAAACCTAAATAAATAAAGTAAGTAAAAAATTAAATAAATAAATAAATATAAACCAAAACTAAACCTTAAACCCTAAATAAAATAAAACAAAATAAACCAAACTAAATAAAACCTAATCATAAACCTAAATAAATAAATAAACTAAATAAATAAACTTAAACCTAAACCTAAATAAATAAATTAACAAAATAAATAAACCTAAACAAAACATAAACCTAAACTAAAGCTAAATAAGCTAAATAAATAAATAAACCTAAACCTAAACCTAAACTAAATAAAACTAAAACTAAGTAAACCTAAAAAATAAAAATAATCTAAAATAAATAAAATAAACCTAAAATAAACCTTATTAAATAAACTAAATAAACTAAAGTAATATAATAAAATTAGAATAAAATAAAAATAAATAAACCTAAACCTAGAAATAAAAAACCTAAACTAAATGAACCTAAACATAAACTAAAATAAACTAAAATCCTAAACCTAAACCTAAACCTAAACCTAACTAAACTAAACTACAAATAAAAATATACCTTAACCTAAATAAAAATATAATAAACCTAAACTAAACCTAAACCTAAAATAAAAACTAAATAAAACAAACTAATTAAAACCTAAACCTAAATGTAAACCTAAATAAAAATAAAACATAAACTAAATAAACCTAAATAAAAATAAAATAAAAAATAAATAAACTAAATAAACCCTATACTTAAATAAAACCTAAACCAAAACTTAAATAAAACCTTTACCCTAAACCTAAACTAAACAAAATAAACCAAAAAAAACCTAAACCTAAACTAAATAAACTAAAACTAAATAAAATAAAAACTAAACTAAAAAACTAAAATAAATAAACTAAAAAAAAAGTAAATAAAACCTAAACCCAAAATAAACATAAATCTAAAAACCTAAACCTAAATAAACTTAAACTAAACTAAAATAAAACCTAAACTAAACTAAATTTAAAAAAATCTAATAAAAACTAAAATAAAAAATAAGACCTAAACCCAAACTTAAATTTAAACTATAAATAAATAAAAGAAATAAATAAATAATGAAATAAACTTAAATAAACCTAAACCTAAACTAAACTAAAATAAAACCTAAAATTAAATAAAACCTAAAAAATAAAAATAAAATAAACTAAACTAAAAAATAAACCCAACCTAAACCTAAACCTAAATAACATCAAAATAACTTAAACCTAATTAAAGCCACCCCAAAACCCTAAACCCTAAAACCTAAAACCCTAAACCCAGCACAAATCATCAACCTAAAACCTAAAACTTTAAACCCTAAACCCACCAAACCCTAAACCTAAACCCTAAAACCTAAAACCTAAACCTTAACTAAATAAACCTAAAAATAAAATAAATAAAAAAACCAAACCAAAATAAAATAAAAATTATATAAAATAAAACCTAAACTAAAGCTAAACCTAAAACCTAAACCTAAATATAAACCTAAAAAAATAAAAAAATTAAAACTAAGCTAAATAAAGTAAACAAAACCTAAACTAAACTAAAAAAACCTAAAATAAAAATCCTATAAAATAAACCCAATATAAAATAAAATAAAATTTAAATAAAACTAAACCTAAAAATAAACTTAAAACTAAAAAAAATAAAAATAAAAAAACCTAAACTAAAAAAAAAAACTAAACCTAAAATAAACAAAATAAAATAAACCTAAACCTAAACTAAAATAAACTAAACTAAAATAAATAAAACATAAACCTAAGCCTAAAATAAACTAAACCTAAACCCTAATCTAAATAAAATAAAATAAAATAAACTAAAAATAAACCTAAACCTAAACTAAAAAATAAAACTTAGAAATAGACCTAAAATAAAACCTAAAACCTAAACCTAAAAAATAAAATAAAACCAACACGTAAACCTAAAAATAAAAAAAATAAAACCTAAACCTAAAAATAAAATGAAAATAAAATAAAGTAAAAATAAAGATAAACCTACACTTAACCTAAAAATAAACTAAAATAAAAACCTAAAATATATAAACAAAACCAAATAAAATAAAAAAATAAACCTAAAGAAAAAAAATAAAATAAATTAAAATAATTAAAAAATAATCTAAATAAACCTAAACCTACCAATTTGCTTAATTTCAAAAGAAAACCCTAAACTAAAATAATAAATCCTTACAAACCCTAAACCTAAAACAAACCTACTTAAATCCAAAACTGACCCTAAACCTAAACCCTAAACTCTAAATTAACCCTAAACCACACCCTAAACCTAAACCCTAAATCCTAAACTTAAATCCTCCTAACCCTAACTAAAACTAAACCCTAAATCTTAAAACCCAAGCTGAAATCTAAACTATCTAACTAAACCTAAACTACTTAAACCCTGTAACCCTAAACCCTAAACTTAAACCTGAGCACTAAAACCTAAACCCTAAAGTCTAAACACTAAACCTAAATACCTTAAACCTGACCCCACCCTAATTCTAAACTGGCTGATCACTGACCTAAACCCCAAAAAGGCATAAACCCTAAACCTAAATATTTAACCCTGAACTCTAAACCCTAAATAACCCTAAACCCTAAAATACCTGTACCACACCCTGACTCCAAACCCAAACCTAAACCCTAAATCCTAAACCCTAAAACCTAAAAGCCTAAACCCAAACTAAATAAAACCTAAAATATAATAAATAAAACCTAAACAATACTAAATAAATAAATAAAATAAAACCTAAACTAAAATCAAACCTAAACCTAAACCTAAAAATAAAATAAAATAAACATAAACTAATCTAAAATAAAATAAATAAAACCTAAACTAAACTATAAAATAAGATACCTAAAACTAAAAAACTTAAAAATATTTAAAACTAAATGTAAAAAAAAAATAAAATAAACCTAAAATAAAATATAATAAAAACTAAATAAAAAGATAAGCCTAAGAAATAAACCTAAAAAGAAAAGCTAAAAATAAATAAAAAATAAAACCTAAAAAAAAGCTAAAAACCTAAACCTCAAATAAACAAAATAAAATAAACCTAAACCTAAAGTAAAATAAACTAAACTAAAATAAATAAAACCTAAACCTAAACCTAAAATAAACTAAACTTAAACCCTAAACTAAATAAAATAAAATAAAAATAAATAATCCTAAACCTAAACTAAAAATAAAACTATAAATAAGCCTAAAATAAAAACCTAAAATCTAAACCTAAACCTAAAAATTAAAAATAAAACTTAAACCAGAAAACCAAAATAAAAAAATAAAACTAAACTAAAAAAATAAACCTAAACTGAAACTTAAACTTAAAACATAAACTAAAATAAAAAACTAAACTAAAATGAATAAACCTAAAGTAAATAAACTAAACTAAATAAAAATTAAAAAAATTAAAAAATAAAAATAAAAAATAAAATAAACTAAAATGAATAAAATAAACTAAGTAAACCTAATCCTACTTGTTTGCTTGATTTTGAAATAAAACCCTAAACCTAAACCCACCCAAACCTAAATCAACCCTACCCCAAACCCACCCTAAACTAACTAAACCTGTAAAACAACCCATAAAGCTAAAACCAAACCCTGATCCTCCCTAAACCCTAAACCACTAAAACCCTACCCTCCCTAAACCACCCCCTAACTTCTGACCCTACTAAATCATAAAATAATAAAACCCTAACCTCCCAAACTCCTAAACCATAAACCCTAAATACCCTCAGATCACACTGACCTCTCCTAACCACCAACCCTAAACCTAACCAAAAAACCCACTCTAAAACCGGGATGGTAAAACCTAAACCACTAAACCCTATAAATCTTAAACCCACCAAAACCTAAAAAAAACCTAAACCTAAACTAAACTAAAACCTAAAATAAAAATAAAAATACCTAAACCTAAATGAAATAAATAAATAAAATAAAATCAAAACTTAAACTAAAACCTAAACCTAAACTTAAAAATTAAATAAAATAAAAAAATAAAATAAAACTAAAATAAAATAAATAAAAGCATAAACAAAACTAAATAAAATAAAATAAACCTAAGAATAAATAACCTAAATATAAAATAAAAATAAAATAAACCTAAAATAAACTAAAATAAAAACTAAATAAAAACCTAAACCTAAAAAATAAACCTAAAAATAAATAAAAAATGAAACCTAAACCCTAAACTAAAAAAATAATTAAACCCTAAATTAAAATTAAAGAAACCTAAACCTAAACTAAAATAAATAAAATCTAAACATAAACCTAAAATAAACTAAACATAAACCTAAAAAAATAAAATAAAATAAACTAAAAGTAAACCTGAACCTAAACTAAAAAATTAAACCTAAAAATAAACCTGAAACCTAAACCTAGAAAAAATAGATTAAAAATCTAATCCTAAACCTAAAAATAAAATATAAAACCTAAACTTAAAAAATAAAATAAAAAAATAAAACTCAACTAAAATTAAACCTAAACCAAAACTAAATAATAAAACCTAAAAATAAACCTAAAATTAAAACCTAAAACTTAAACCTAAAAAAATCAAATAAAACCTAAACCTAAAAATAAAAATTAAAAATAAAACCTAAACTAAAAGAATGAAATAAAAATAAAACTCAACTAAAAAATAAACCTAAACTTAAACCTAAAAACTAAACTAAAATAAAAAACCTAAGCTGAAATAAATAAACCTAAAATAAATACACTAAACTAAATAAAAAAATAAACCTAAATAATAATAAAAAATAAAATAAACTAAAAATAAATAATAAATAAACTAAATAAACCTAAACCTATTAGTTTACATAATTTTTTAAAAAAACCCTAAACCCTATATCCTAAACCCTAAACCCTAAACAAAAAAACTAACCCTAAATTGAAAACTCTAAACCTGTAACACTAAATCAATAACCCTAAACCATAAACCCTAAAAAATCCTAAACCTTAAACCATAAACTCTAAACCCTAAACCCTAATCCCTAAACCCTAAACCCTAGAAGCATAATCACTAAAACCCTAAACTTTGAACCCTAAGCCCTAAACCCTAAATGTAAACCTAAACCCTAAACCCTAACCCTTACCCTATCCCTAAAAGAGTAATTCCTAAAACCCTAAAGTAAACTCTAAGCCTAAAACCCTAAACGCTAAACGCTAAACCCTAAACCCTAAACCATAACCCTAAGCCCTAAACCCTAAACTTTGAACCCTAAACCCTAAACCCCAAATCATAAAGCTAAACCTAAAGTAACTAAATAAATTAAAAAATAAACCTAAACCCTAAAACCTAATTACTTAAACCTAAACCTAAATTTTAAGAGCAAAACTTCGAACATCATTGTCGGCCGGTCAGATATGATGGTAGCGAGACTAAGGTAGCGGTTATTCTAGTGGTGGTGTGGGATATAGAGGTATTGGTGGATATAAAGGTGGTGGTCGGAGCATTGGTGGTTATGGAGGCAGGAGGAGCGACGGAGGTTACACTCGTGGTGGTGGCTGAGGGAGGGATCGGGGATATGATGGTGGTTCTAATGGGAGCTAGAGAAACTAAAGAATGGTCGATCTGATCTGCTGCTTGTGCAACTGTGAATTTATAGTAGAGATGGTTATAGTTATCTAAGGTTTTTGATTTGCTCTATGCATGCTCATTTTTTCTCTATGTCATCGCTTGTGTCTTAGAGAATATGGCGTGTTACTTGGCTAATGAAATCAAAAGAAAGAAATGTTGAATTTGAATTTGTTCTCTATTAAAAAAACCAAATACCTTAAACCCTAAACTAAAACATGAACCCCAAACCTAAAACCTAAACCCTAAACCCTTAACCCTTAACCCTAAACCCAAAAATAAAAATAACATAAAAAATAAACCCTAACCCTAAATGCTAAACCCTAAAACTAACCCTAAACATAAACCCTAAAGCCTAGATCTACAACCCTAAACCCTAAACCGTAAAACCCTAAACCCCAAACCCTAAACCTTAAACCCAAAACTAAAAACCCTAATAAGCAACTAATAAAACACTAAACTATACTAACTAAAACTAAAATTAATAGGGAATAAATTAAAATTAACAAATATTAAACTATTAATAAACTAAAATAAAAACTAATAAAACTAAGTAAACTAGACTAACTAAATAACTAAAATAATAAAATAATAAACTAATTAAAAATAAAACTAATTACTAAATTAAACATAAATAAAAAACTCACTAGTAATAACTAAAAATAAACTAAACTAATAAAATTAATAAAAACTAAACTAAACCTAAACTAATAACTAAAACAAAACTAATTAAATAA
Source organism: Cymbidium sinense (assembly GCA_021442155.1). NCBI lineage: Eukaryota > Viridiplantae > Streptophyta > Magnoliopsida > Asparagales > Orchidaceae > Cymbidium > Cymbidium sinense. Next base: position 83,666,276 of record CM038216.1, on the reverse strand, counting down.
TTAAACAAAACCTTAATAAATAACTAACTAAAAAATATAATCCCTAAACATAACTAACCTATAATAAAACTAAACACAATAACTAAACTAATAATAACTAAACTAACTAAACTAAAACTAATAAACTAACTAAATAACTAATAAAAGTAACTAACTAATAACTAAAACTAATAATAAAATTTAAAAAACTAATAAATTAAAACTAAATCACTAATAACAACTAACACTAAACTAATAAACTAATAATAAACTAAACTAAATAAATAATAATAATAATAATAATAATAATAATAATAAACTAAATAAATAATAAACTTAATAATAATAAACTAATAAACTAATTAATAACTAATAATAAAAATAAACTAAACTAAAAACTAATAATAACTAAAAAACACTAAATAATAATAAAACCTAATAACATAAAAACTAACTAAACTAAACTAAACACTAAACTAACTAAACTAATAAATGATAATAAACTAAATAAAAATTATATAATAAAACTAATAATAATTAAATAATAATAATAGTCTAGTAAAAACTAAACTAACTAAATAAAAAACTAATAAATAAACTAACTAAAACTAATCAACTAATAATAACAATAATAACTAAAACTAATAATAATAATAATAATAATAATAATAGTAATAATTTTAATAATAATAATAATAATAATAATAATAATAGTAATGATTTTAATAATAATAATAATAATTATAATAATAATAATAAAACTAAATAAACTAAACACTAAACCCATAAATGTAAATTAATAAAACTAATAATAATAAAACTAATAATAATGAACTAAACTAAACTAATAAAACTAATAATAATAACTAAATAATAACTTAAAAAACTAAAAAAGCTAAAAATATTTAAAACTAAACTTGAAACAAAAATAAAATAAACCTAAAATAAAATATAATAAAAACTAAATAAAAGCTGCCTAAAAATATACCTAAAAGAAAACCTAAAATAAATAAAAAATAAAACCTAAAACTTAAGCAAAAAAAACCTTACCTCAAACAAAATAAATAAACCTAAACTAAAGTAAAATAAACTAAAATAAATAAAATAAACCTAAACCTAAACCTAAATACTAAACTTAAACCCTACAAAATAAAATAAAATAAACTAAAATAAACCTAAACCTAAACTAAAGATAAAACTAAAATAAGTCAAAATAAAATAAAATCTAAACCAAACCTAAAAATAAAAAATTGAAACCATAAACCTAAAATCCTAAACCTTAAACCATAAACTCTAAACCCTAAACCTAATCCCTAAATCCTAAACCTAAACTACCCTAGCATGATCACTAAAACTACTACCCTAATCCCAAACCCTAAATGACCCTAAACCCCAACCCTCCTTGCCCTCTAAAGCATAACCCTAAACCCTACTCTAAACTAAACCCTAAACTCTAAGCCCTAAACCCCAAATGCTAAACCCTAAACCGTGACCCTAAGCCCTAAACCATAAAATTTAAACCCTAAACCCTAAACTCCAAATCATAAAGCTAAACCTAAAGTAACTAAATAAATTAAAAAATAAACCTAAACCCTAAAACCTAATAACTTAAACTTAAACCTAAACCTTAAGACTGGGAAGAACCTTGACCGTGGGAACATCATTATCAACCAGGGTCAGTCTAGATATGACAGTGGAGGCGAAGACTGAGGCGGCAGTTATTGTAGTGGTGGTGTGGGATCTAGAGGTGTTGGTGGATATGGAGGTGGTGGTCGGAGCGATGGTGGTTATGGAGGTAGGAGGAGCGACGGAGGTTACTAACTAATAAAAGTAACTAACTAATAACTAAAACTAATAACTAAACTAAATTAATAAACTAATAAAAAACTAAATAATAATAACTAAAATTAATAAAAAATCTAAAAATACTAATAACTTAAAACTAAAATACTAATAACAACTAACACTAAATTAATAAACTATTAATAAACTAAACTAAATAAAAATAATAACTAAACTAATAATAATAATAATAATAAACTAAACTAATAATGTACAAAATAATAAATAAACTAAACTTAATAATAATAAAAAACCTAATAAACTAACTAATAATAAAATAGTAAAACTAACAAAACTAAACAAATTAATAACTAATAATAATAAAAAATAAACTAAATGAAAAACTAATAATCACTAAAAAACACTAAATAATAATAAAACCTAAAAACATAAAATCTAACTAAACTAAACTAAACACTAAACTGGCTAAACTAATGAATAATAATAGACTAAATAAAAAATATATAATAAAACTAATAATAATTAACTAATAATAATAAACTAGTAAGAACTAAACTAACTAAATAAAAATCTAATAACTAAATTAACTAAAACTAATAAACTAATAATAATAATAACTAAAACTAATAATAATAATAATAATAATAATAATAATAATAATAATAATAACAACTAAATAAACTAAACACTAAACCCCTAAACCTAAATTAATAAAACTAATAATAACGAACTAAACTAAACTAAATAACTAATAATTAAACTAATAAAACTAATAATAATAACTAAAATAATAAAACTAATAAACTAATAACTAAACTAAAAAAAAACTAATAATAATAAAAACCTAATAAACTAATAAAATAAACTAAACCAATAATAATAAAACTATAACTATAATAAAATAAAATAAAACTAATAATAAATAACTAAAATAACTAATAAACTAATAATAATAAAACCAAACTAACTAATAAACTAAACTAATTAATAAATAAATAAAATAAATAAAATAATAAACTAAAAACTAAAACCAATAAACTAGTAATAATAACTAATTATAAATAACTAAATAACTAACTAATAACTAATAATAAACTAATAATAAAACACCTTGCTAAAAGACTTAATAATAACTAACTAATAATAAACTAATAAACTAATAACAAAATAAAACAAAACTAACTAGATAATTAAACTAAAAAACTAAACTAATAAACCTAATAAATAAAACTAATAATAATATTAATAAACTAACTCTCAATAACTAAACTAAAAAAATAATAATAATTATAATAATAATAACTAATATAACTAACTAACTAATAAACTAATAATAATAAAACTAATAATAAACTAACTAATAACTAAATAACTAATACTAAAACCCACAACTAAATAGATAAACTAAATAATAATAATAAAACTAATAATTATAAAATTAAAGAAAAACTAAACTAAAATAGAATTAATAATAAAATAACTAACTAAACCATAAACTAAACTAAAAACTAATAATAATAAACTAATAACCAAACCCAAAACTAAACTAATAAAATTAATAAACTAATAAATAAAGTAATCAAACTAAATTAATAAGACTAAACCACTAACTAAAACTAACTAAAACCTAAATAATAATAAAACCATAAACTAATAATAATAACTAACTAACTAATGATAACTAAAACATAAACTAAAATAAACTAAACCCCTATAAACAAACTAACTAAATGAAGTAATAAACAAAACCTAAACCCCCTCCCCCTCACTTAAACTAACCTAAAATAATAATAACTAAAAACTAAAACTAATAAAACAAAACTAACTAAACTAAACATACAATTAATAATAAACTAATAATAACCTAAAACTAATAAACACTAAACCTAAAACCTAAACCCTAAAACTAAACTAAACCCTATTATTGGGCAATTTTGGGATCCCTCGCATTCTTGGTGAGTTTTTGAGCACTTTCTCTCTTGGATTCCCTATAAATTGTTTGCTTTGGGCTGATATCAACTTGTTCTTATCATGGCATCGTGACTCATGGTGTAGGCTTCCTTAAATCCATGGGGTAAATCCCATGTGCTGTTGGATCATGCTAGGGCATCAGATTTTTTTGGTAATCCTGCCTAAATTACCTACTATTACTAAATCTTTCAAAGGGGCTTTAGTAAGAATTCCTCCCAGACTCCTTTGAATTTGCTTCATATGACTTTTAAAGGTACCCCGACAATTATGATTTCTTATGAGGATATTGAAAGATTAGCCGAGTCTTTTGCTTTTTCTTTGATTGGAAAGTTTTCATTTAAAACTTCTAAAGATGGAAAATATTCATTCTTCTTTTAATAGCTTAAATTTATCTAGTTCCTTTTCTATTGGGCTAATTGATGTAAGGCATGTTCTGATTAAGCTTTCTAATGACCTTAATTATGGAAGAATTTTTTCTAGGCATTCTATTTTTAATTTTCAAATGTGTATTCTGAAGTGGACCCCTATGTTTGATGTAATGAAGAGTCTCCTATTGTTCCCATTTGGAGTTCTTTACCTAACTTACAGATTCATCTATTTAATCATCATATTCTTTATGTTATTGGGTCAATTTTTGGTTGGCCTTTGCAAGTTGATCAAGCTAGAATTCTTGTAGAAATTCTTGTAGAGATTGATATTACTGAAAAATATCTGAAAGAAATTTGGATTGCTTTGAAGAAATGCAGTTATTTTGAGAAAGTTTTATTTGAGAACTTTTTCATTATTTGTAATCATTGTAAGATTCATGGGCATGAAATTTCTGAAGGCTTTATTGCTCATCCCTCTCTTAGGAAGAAAATCATAAGAATTCAATTGTTGAAAAATTGATGATTCTCTCAAGTTAGATAAAGGAAAAATATGCTTTTAAAATTTTGATGTTTTGCAAAGCTAGATTTCTTAATCTTCTAAAAATGTTTTACCTATTAATGATTTTCTAATGCAAAATTAATTAATTTTTGTAAAAGTTTTAACTAATAATCATGCTCTGAGAGTTTCTTTTAATGATTCTATTAAAGGGATTACTTTAGAGGCTGTGGTTAATGATTCTAATGGTTTGGATGTTGTGAATAAGTCCATTCATGTTGATGGTTTGAATATTATTGATGCAAACACCATTTCTTCTAATCTATTAGATGTTGTTTCTCTTTTTCCTATGACTGCTTTATATCATGGGGAAGAGATTATTCCTTTGCCTTTTTTGATTGAGAATGGTGGTGAAAAGAATTTTCTTATTTATATTTTAACTTCTCTTGACAAACTTGTTAATATTGATGATCCTTCTTTTAAAATTAAGATTTAGATACGTGATAATTCTCTCATTGTGAATAGTTATATTTCAGTTGAAAATGATGGTTTTCTATGGTGGTAATTATGTTCGAATTTTGGTAATATATTATGTGTTTCTAAGGGATTTGAATCTTATTTTAATCCCTTACATGAAGATTGTACTGAAAATCTAGATTCTGCTTCACTTGCTTCTTTTATGAATGAAGACATGGAGGATACTCTTTAGATTTGGTTGGAAGGTGAAAATATTGATAATTGTCTTCTTAATAAAGCTATTTCTCCTTTCACTTCTGATTCTAAAATGCATACTATTTTTGATTTTCCTTTGTCTAATGTTGTGGATGATTCTGAATGCTCATCTTTGGAATTGATAGCTTCTTCTGATCCCCATGCCTTTTATAAAAATACTGATTCATTTTCAGATGGAGATTTTTTGGAGAAAGGGCATGGTTATAAACCTGTTTACAAGAAGAAGAAAAAAGAAAAAAGTGTTGATTTATGCCCCTCCTTTGATGAGGGTTACTCATTCCAAAGCTTCTTGGAAATAATCTCTCCTGTCTTTGGGAGGTTTTAGCATTTGGCTAGTTTTTTCTCTATTGGTTGAGCTTTTGCTGTGTGTTTTCTAGCTAGCTGGAGTATTGTCTTCTTGCCTACTTTTCTATCTTCTTATTTGCTGGGTTTTTTTTTTCTGGTGCCCTTTGGTTGGTTGGTTTTGTGCTGATGGCTTTGTTCATATTGGCTTGCCTTTCTTTGGTTGGTGCTTCTGCTCTCTTTGTTGGTGGAAGGTTGGGTTTTTTGTCCTTGGTGTGTGGTTTTTCAATTGGTTGGCTATTTCTCTAGCTATTTATTTTAGCTTTTAGTGGCCTTCTTTTTTTTTGTTGGTTGGTTTGGTTCTCTTGCTCCTTTTCATTGGTGCTCTATTATGTGGCTGCTTTGTTGGTTGTTTCCTTTCCTTTGGTTGATGCTTTGGTGGCTTTGGATTAGTGTTGTTGTGGGCTCTATTGGCTTGGTGCCTTGGTGTCTTTGGATTGGTTGTTGTGGGCTCTATTGTCTTTTGTCTTTGAGGCTCTTTTCTTTTTTGGGTTGTGAGCTTCTTTTCTCATCTTTTTAAGAGGTGTTCATATTTGGTTTTGTTAGGATTTCCTTAAGTTAATTTTATATGTTGCTCTCCTCTCTCTTTCTATTTCCTTTGCATCACTTTTCTTTGGCTAGGTGGCTATTATGATAGGTTTGTATTTTTCTTTGGTTGGGATGGCTATGATGATATGATAGATTTTTTCCTTGATATTTTTGTGGTTGGTGACTTTTTTCGATTTGTAACCCGTCTTTGAAGCTAGATACACTTAGGATTTGATGCCTCATTCGAGATTATCCTTCTTTCTTCATATCTAAGCAGTTTTTTTCTCTTTATGTTTTTGATCTCCTTGAGATTTCTTTGCAAGTTGAAGGTTCTATTTTTTTGGTCTCTTCTTCTTCTTGGAGGCAGTCTTCTTGATGGTCTCATTTTTCTTAGGTGGTTGAAGTTGTCTTCTGTTGCAGGTTATAGGTTTCCTTTTCTTATGGATCTTTGTCTCTTTGGAGGTTCTTTTGGAGCACCGTGGATTCTTCCCCTTTGCTGCCTTTTGCTTGGCTTTTTTAGTTTTGTCTTTATTTTTTTTCTTTATTGTTCTTTGATGTATTAATTTAGGGACTAAACTCTTTAGGATTCTCCTATAGCTCATTTGAGCAGTAGTTTTTTTCTTTTCTTTTTGAGTTTTGTCTCTCATATGGTCTTCTTGTACATATTTTTCTGAGCAATAAATTCTATTTAGTTTAAAAAAACCCTAAGCACTAAACCCTAAACCCTAAACCTTAAAAACTCTAAACCCTAAAGCCTAAACACTAAACCCTAAACCCTAAACCCTAAACCATAAACCCTAAAAACCTAAAAACCTAAACCTAAACTAAATAAAACCTAAAAATAAAATAAAAAAATAAACCTAAACCTAGATAAAATAAAATATAAAATAAAATAAAACTAAGCTAAAACCTAAACCTAAACCTAAAATAAAATTAAATAAAAAAATAAAAATAAACTAAAATAAAATAAGTAAAACCTAAACTAAGCTAAAATATAAAATAAACCTAAGAATTAAAACCTAAAGAAAATAAAACAAAATGTAAAATAAAAATAAAATAAACCTAAAATAAAATAAAATAAAACTAAATAAAACTTAAACTAAAAATAAACCTAAAAATAAATAAAAAATAAAACATAAACCCTAAACTAAAAAAAAACTAAACCCAAAATAAAATAAAATAAAATAAACCTAAACCTAGATTAAAATAAACTAAACTAAAATAAATAAAACCTAAACATAAACCTAAAATAAACAAAACCTAAACCCAAACCTAAACTAAAGAAAAATAAAATAAATTAAAAATAAACCTAACTAAAATAAAAATAAAACCAAAATAAATCAAAATAAAACCTAAAACCTAAAACTAAAAAAATAAAATAAAAACCTAAACCTAAACCTAAAAATAAAAAAATAAAACTTAAATCTAAAAAATAAAATAGGAATAAAGCTCAAATAAAAAATAAACCTAAACCTAAAAAATACACTAAAATAAAAAACTTGCACTAAAATAAATAAACCTAAAATAAATAAACTAAACTAAATATAAAGAAAAAATAAACCTAAATAAAAGTTAAAAATAAAATAAACTAAATAAACCTAAACCTACTGGTTTACTTAATTTTTTTAAAAAACCCTAAACCCTAAATCCTAAACTCTCAACTCTAAAGCCTAAACCCTAAAATTAACCCAAAACCCAAAACCTTATACCTACAACACTAAACCTACAACCCTAAATTCTAGACCTTAAAGCCTAAAAAACCCTAAACCCTAAACCCTAAACCCTATTTGAGCTGATTTTTATGAAAGGTGATCTTAAAGAAGTTAGCGAAGAGGTTGTGAAATACGAAGTTAGTGCTCCTACCCGTGTTGATCTTATTGCACCTATTGATGTTAGGGTTCTTCTAGGCAACACTGATCTATATCCTTCACAGGTTTCTTTCTTCAAGGTTCTAAATATCCCAACTAAGATTAGCAAGGGTACTATTGAAATTATCATAGTGGTTGAGCTGATTGAAAAAGGTGATAAAGTGGGATCTTGAGTGGCTTCTCTACTCGTTAAGTTGGGGATTAGTCCATTCTCTTATGGCCTTGTCATCCGTCTATTTATGATGATGGTTCGCTATTCAGTCCTAAGGTGCTTGACCTCACTGAAGATGATCTCATCGAGAAGTTTTTGATAGGGCTTTTAATGATAACTTCTCTCTCACTGGCCCTCTCTTATCCCACCCTTGCTGCGTGCCCCACATGTTCATCAATGCTTACAAGAATGTCTTCATTGTGATTTCCAGATTACACATTCCAGTGGTGAAGGTCAAAGAGTATTTGAAGGATCCTACTAAATTTGTTGTGGCTTCGCGATGCTTCTACTATTCTGCCGCCCGCGTAGTGGAGAGAAGAAGGATGAGCCTACTGAGGAATCTGATGATGATATGGGCTTCAGCTTGATCGATTAAGCTTTGTTGGCCTTCTATAAAATCAAATTTTATGGTCTCTAGGAGTTAAATCATTTTGTGAAATACTATTATTGTGAATTTTTGAATTGCATTTTATTTTATCTTATTTTATTAGTTGTTAGAGGATAATGTCTTGCTTGATTAGGTAATTTCTTGTTTGTTATAAAATCATTTGAGTTAAAAAAAACTTTAAACCCTAAACCCTAACCCTAAGCCCAAAACCCTAAACCTAAACATAAAGTAATTAAATAAATTAAAAGATAAACCTAAATCCAAAAACATAATAAACCTAAACCCTAAGAATGGGCAGAACCTTAATGGAAAAACATCACCGTCAACTAGGCTTAGTCTAGATCTGGTGGTGGAGGCAAAGGTGAAGGTGGCAGTTATCGTAGTGGTGGTGGGGGATCTGGAGGTGCAGGTGGATATAGAGGTGGTGTTCAGAGCACTGGTGGTTATGGAGGCGGGAGGAGGGATGGAGGTTACAATTATGGTGGTGGATATGGATGTGGTGGTCAGAGTAGTGGTGGTTATGAATGCAAGAGGAGCGATGGAGGTTACAGCCGTGGCGGTGGTCAAGGGAGAGATCAAGGATATGATGGTGGATCCTGCTACTCAGGAGGCTTAGGTGGTTCTAATGGGCTGAGAAATTGAAGAACGTAGATCCGATCTACACTTATGCAACTGTCTTCTGAGAAGAGAGTTCTAGTTATCTAAGGTTTTGACTTTCTTTATGTGTGTACTTTTGATCTATGTCGTCTTGTGTCTTAGAGAACTTGGTGTGTTGATGAAATCAAAAAGAAGAAATGTTGAATCTGAATCTGTTCTCTATTAAAAAAAAAAACACTAAACCCTAAAGTAAAACATAAATCTTAAACATAGACCATAAACCCTAAACCCTAAAAATAAAAAAAAAAAAAAAAACCTAACCCTAAATGCTAAACCCTAAAACTAACCCTAAACCCTAAGCTTACAACCATAAACCATAAACCTTAAACCTTAAAATCCTAAACCCCAAACCCTAAACCCTAATCTGTAAAAACCCTAAACCTTGAAGCCTAAACGCTAAAGCCTAAACCTTAACCCTAACCCCTAAATCCTAAAACCCTAAACCCTAAAGCATTAAACCCTAAACCTTAAGCCCTAAACCCTAAACCCTAAAAATCTCAAAACATAAACCTAAACTAAATAAAATCTAAAAATAAAATAAATAAATAAAAACCTAAAACTAAATAAAATAAAATAAAATAAAATAAAAAAACTAAACTAAACCTAAACCTAAACCAAAATAAAATAAAATAAAAATAAAATAAATAAAATAAAATAAATAAATAAATAAAACTAAAAAATAAAATAAACCTAAGAATAAAACTAAATAAAATAAAACTAAACGATAAAATAAAGTAAAAAAACCTAAAATAAAACTAAATAAAACTTAAATGTAAAAATAAACCTAAAAGTATATAAAAATAAAACCTACACCCTAAACTAAAAAAAAACTAAACCTAAAATAAAAATAAAATAAACAAAATAAAAGAAACCTCAACCTAAACTAAAATAAACTAAACTAAAAAAATAAAACCTAAACTAAAATTAAACTAAACCTAAACTCAAACTAAATAAAAAAAATAAACTAAAATAAACCTAAACCTACACTAAAAATAATACCTAAAATAAACCTAAATTGAACCTAAAGCTAAACCTAAAATAAAATAAAACCTAAACCTAAAAATAAAATAAAATAAAACATAAACCTAAAAATAAAATAAAATAAGACTCAACTTAAAAAAAACCTAAACCCTAACCTAAACCTAAAAAAATAAACTTAAATAAAAACCCAAAACTAAAAATAAATAAAATATACAAAATAAAAATAAAAAATAAACCTAAATAAAAATATAAAATAATATAAACTAAATAAATAAAATATATACTAAATAAACTAAATGAACCTAAACCTACTAGTTTACTTAATTTTAAAAAAAATGTAAGCCCTAAATCCTAAACCTAAACCTAAACCTAAAAACAAACATACAACACTAAACTTACTACCATAAACCCTAAACCAAACTCTAAAAAACCCTAAACCCTAAACCCTAAACCCTAAATCCTAAAACCCTAAACCCTAAACCTAAACCCTAAACCTCAGTTGAGCTGATTTTTATGAAAGGTGATCTTAAAGAAGTCAGCGAAGAGGTTGCGAAATACAAAGTTGGTGCTCCTGCCCATTTTGGTCTTCTTGCACATATTGATGTTGTGGTTCCTCTAGGCAACACTGGTCTAGATCCTTCACAGACTTCTTTCTTCTTGGTTCTCAACAACCCAACTAAGATTAACAAGGGTACTATTGAAATTATCACCCAGTTGATGATTAAAATAGGCAAGGTGGGATCCTGGATGCTCTCCTGTGTAGGGATTAGGCCATTCTCTTATGGCCTTGTCTTACAGTCTTCCAGTCTGTGTATGATGATGGTTCAGTGTTTAGTCCTTACGTGCTTGACCTCACTGAAGATGATCTCATCGAGAAGTTTTTGGCAGGGCTTTCAATGATCACTTCTCACTCACTAGCCCTCTCTTATCCCACCTTTGTTGTAGTGCCCCACATGTTCATCAACGCTTACATGAATGTCCTCGCCATCATGATTGCCACTGATTACACTTACCCGTAAGACGAGAAGGTTAAGGAGTATTTGAAGGATCCTAGTAAATTTGATGTGGCTACAATGTTTGATGCTTCCGTTACTCCTTCTCCAGCTGCTATAGTGGAAGAAAAGAAGGAAGAGCCTGTTGAGGAATCTGATGATGATATGGGTTTTAGATTGTTCGACTAAGCATTTTTGGCCTTTTATAACATAAAATTTTATTGTCTCCCAGTTAAATCATTTTTTGAAATACTATTTTTATGAATTTTTGAGTTGCAATTTATTTTATCCTAATTTATTAGTTGTTAAACGATAATGTCTTATTTGAATTGGTAATTTCTTATTTGTTATGGAATCATTTTAGTTAAAAAAAAACCCTAAACTCTAAACCCTAAACCCTAAACCCTAAACCTTAAACCCTAAACCTAAACCTAAAGTAACTAATTAAATTAAAAAACTAAACTAAACCTAAACGAAAACCCTCAGAATGAGCAGAACCTTCACAGTAGGAACATCACCATCAACCAGGTTCAGTCTAGATCTAGTGATGGAGGTGAAGGAGTAGACAACGGTTATCGTAGTGGTGGTGGGCGATCTAAAGGTGCTGGTGGATATGGAGGTGTTGGTCAGAGCAGTGGTGGTTATGGAGATGAGAGGAGTAATGAAGGTTACAGCCATGGTGGCGGCGAAGGTAGAGATCGGGGATATGATGGTGGATCCGCTACTTATGATTCCAGGGTGGTTCTGATGTGAATTGTAAAATTGAAGAACAACCGATCTAATCTGCTACTTATGAATCTGTGTTTTTACAATAGAGATGGTCTAGCTATCTAGGATTTTTTATTTACTCTATGCATGCTCATTTTTTATCTATGTCATCACTTATGTCTTAGAAAACTTGGTGTGTTACTTGGTTGATAAAATGAAAAAGAAGAAATGTTGAATATGAATTTATTCTCTATTAAAAAAACCAAAAACAAAACCCTAAACCCTAAACTAAAACTTGAACCCTAAACCTAAATCCTAAACCCTAAACCCTAAACCCTAAACCTAAACCCAAAAAAAAAACCAAACCAAAACCAAAACCTAAACTAAACACTAAACCCTAAACCTAAACCCTAAAGCCCAAAACCTTAAACTCTAACCCTAAACCCTAAACCCTAAACCTTATACTTGAAACCTTAAACCTAAACCTAATGTGACTAAATAACTTATAAAATAAACCTAAACCATAAAACCTAATAAACTTAAACCTAAATGAAAGCCCTAAAAATGGGAAGAACCTTGATGGTAGGAACATCACCATCAACTAGGCTAAGGCTAGATCTGGTGGTGGAGGCGAAGGCGGAGGTGGCTATCACAGTGGTGGTAGGGGATATGAAGGTGCTTATGGATATGGAGGTGGTGGTCAGAGTAATGGTGGTTATAGAGGCAGGAGGAGCGACGGAGGTTACAACCATGATGGTCGAAGAGAGAGAGCTCGGGGATATGATGATGGATCCCGGCTTTCGGCAGGGGTGGTTCTGATGGGAATTAGAGAAATTCAAGAACAGTCAATCGATTTACTACTTATGGGCTGTCTTTCAGAAAGGCTTCTATTTATCTATGGTTTTTTATTTTCTTTATGGCTGTTCATTTTTTATCTATGTCGTCGCTTATGTCTTAGAAAACTTTGTGTGTTACATGGTTGATGAAATAGAAAAGAAGAAATGTTGAATCTGAATTTGTTCACTATTAAAAAAAATGAAAATCCTAAACCCTAAACTAAAACTTGAACCTTAAAACTAAAACTTAAACCCTAAATGCTAAACCCCAAAAATAAAAAAATAAAAAATAAGAAAATATATTAAAAAAAACTATAACCCTAATAAACCCACAACCCTAAAACTAACCCTAAACCCTAAACACTAAACCCTAAACCTACAACCCTAAATCCTAAACCCTAAACCCTAAAACCCTAAACCCCAAACCTAAAACCCTAAATCTTAAACCCTAAACCCTAACCCTAAACCCTAAACCCTAAAAGCATAAACACTAAAAGCCTAAACCCTAAATCCTAAACCCTAAAGCCTAAACCCTAAACCCTAAACCCCAAACTCTAAACCTAAACCTAAAGTGAATAAATAAATTAAAAATAAACCTAAACCCTAAAACCAAATAGATTTAAACCTAAAATCTAAGAATGGTAACTTTGATAGTAGGAACATCACTCGCCTCAGTCTAGATTTGGTGGTGGAGGCGAAGGCGGAGGCAGCGATTATCGTAGTGGTGGTGGGGGATCTGGAGTTGATGTTGGATATGGAGGTGGTGGTTATCGAGGCTAGAAGAGTGATGGAGGTTACAACCATGGTAGTGGGAGAGGGATATGATAGTGCATCCGCTACTCAAGAGGTTGGGGTGATTCTGATGGGAACTAGAGAAACTGAAGAACGATCGATCCGATTAGCTACTTATGGAACTATGTCTTTATAGTAGAGACAGTTCTAGTTATCTAGGGTTTTTTATTTGCTCTATGCGTGCTCTTTTTTTATCTATGTCATCACTTGTGCCTTAGAAAAACTTGGTGTGTTACTTGGTTGATAAATTCGAAAAGAAGAAATGTTGAATATGAATTTGTTCTGTGTTAAAAAACATAAAAAATGTTAAACCCTAAACTAAAACCTGAACCCTAGACCTAAAACCTAAACCCTAAACCATAAACCTTAAACCCTAAAAACCCTAAACCCTAAACCGTAAAACCCTAAACCCTAAACCCCAAACCTTAAAACTTACAAGCCTAAACCCTAAACACTAAACCCCCAACCCTAATCCCTAAACCCTAAACCCTAAACCCTAAAAACATAAAAACCTAAACCTAAACTAAATAAAACCTAAAAATAAAATAAATAAAAAAACTTAAACTTAAATAAAATAAAATAATAAAATAAAATAAAACATAAAATAAGACCTAAACCTAAACTTATATCTAAACCTAAACATAAAGATAAAATAATAAATAAAAAACTAAACTAAAATAAAATAAATAAAAACCCAAACTAAACTAAATAAATAAAATAAACCTAAAAATAAAAAACATAAATAAAATAAAAGCTAAATGTAAAATAAAAATAAAATAAACCTAAAATAAAATAAAATAAAAACTAAACGAAAACCTAAACCTAAAAAATAAAGCTAAACATAAAACCTAAAACTAAATAAAAACAAAGCCTAAACCCTAAAGTAAAAAATAGACTAAACCTAAAATAAAAAAATAAAATAAACTTTAACCTAAACTAAAATTAACTAAAAAATAAAATAAATAAACCTAAACTTAAAGCTGAAATAAACTAAACCTAATCCCTAAACTAAATAAAAAAATAAACTAAAATGAACTAAACTAAAATAAATAAAACCTAAACCTAAACGAAAAATAAACTAAACCTAAACAATAACTAAATAAAATAAAATAAACTAAAAATAAACTTAAACTTTCACGAAAAAATAGAACTTAAACTAAAATAAATTAACTTAAAATAAATAAAATAAACTAAATAAAATTAAAATAAACCTAAATAAAAAACAAACTTAAATAAAATAAAAAAATAAATTAAATAAATAAAATAAATAAAAAACTAAAATAAATAAACTAAATAAAAACTATTTTTTTTTTAAAAAACCCTAAAACCTAAATCCTAAACCTTAAGCCCTAAACCCTAAACTAACCTAAACCACAACCCTAAACCTATAACATTAAAATTAACCCTAAACCCTAATCCCTAAACCCTTAAAAATCCTAAACTCTAAACCCTAAACCCTAACCATAAACCCTAAACCCTAAAAGCATAAACCCTAAAACCCTAAACCTTAAACCCTAAAGCCTAAACCCCAAACACTAAACCTAAACCTAAAGTAATTAAATAAATTAAAAAATAAACCTAAACCCCTAAAATCTAATAGACCTAAACCTAAGCTCTAAAAATGGGTAGAACCTTGACGGTAGGAACATCACCATCAACCAGGCTCAGTCTAGATTTGGCGATGGAGGTGAAGGCGGAGGCTGCGATTATCATAGTGGTGGGGGAGGGGGGGGATCTGGAGGTGCTGGTGGATATGGAGGTGGTGGTCGGAGTAGTGGTGGTTATTAAGGCGGGAGAAGTGATGAAGGTTACAGTCGTGGTGGTGGCGGAGGGAAATGATGGTGGATCCCGCTACTCGAGAGGCCGGGGTGGTTTTGATGGTAACTAGAAAAACTGAAGAACGGCCGATTCGATCAGCTGCTTATTGAACTGTCTTTATAGTAGAGAAAGTTCTAGTTATCTACAATTTCTGATTTGATCTATGCATGCTAATTTTTTATCTATGTCATCACCTGTGTTTTAGAAAACTTGGTGTGTTACTTGGCTGATGAGTTGGAAAAGAAGAAATGTTGGATATGAATTTATTCTCTATTAGAAATAACTGAAAACCCCAAACCCTAAACTAAAATTGAACCCTAGACCTAAAACCTAAACTCAAACCTAAACCAAACCTAAACCCTAAACCCTAAAACCTAAACCCTAAACCCTAAACCCTAAACCCTAAACCCTAACCCTCAAAACCCACAAAAGCTAAAACCTAAACCTAAACTAAATAAAATCTAAAAAATAAAATAAATAAAATCTTAACCAAAATAAAACAAAATAAAAACCTAAAGAAAAATATAAACCTAAACCTAAACTTAAAAAGAAAATAAAATAAAAATTAAAAAATAAACTAATATAAAATAAACAAAAACCTAAACTAAACTTAAAAGAAACATAAATAAAATAAAAACTAAATGTAAAATAAAAATAAAATAAACATAAAATAAAAAAAATAAATACTAAATAAAAACTTAATCCTAAAAAATTAACCTAAAAATAAATAAGAAATAAAACCTAATTACTAAATTAAAAATAAAACCTAAACCTAAAATAAAAATAAAATAAACCTAAAGCTAAACTAAAATAAACTAAGATAAAATAAATAAAACCTAAAACTAAACCTAAAATAAACTAAACCTAAACCCAAACTTAAACCCTAAATAAAATAAAATAAACTAAAAGTAAACATAAACCTAAACTAAAAAAATAAAACCTAAAGAAAACCTAAAATAAAATCCTAAAACCTAAACTTATGAAATTAAAATAAAAACCTAAACCTAAGCCTAAAAATATAAAAAAAAACAAAACTTAAAAAAATAAAATAAAACTAAAACTAAACTAAAATAATAAACCAAAACCTAAAAATTAAACTAAAATAAAAAAACTTAAAATAAAATAAATAAACCTAAAATAAATAAACTAAACTAAAGAAAAATAAAAATAAACTTAAATAAACTAAAATAAATAAAAAATAAACTAAATAAACTAAATAAACATAAACCTGCCAGTTTACTTAATTTTAAAAACTACCATAACCTTAAACCCTAAACCCTAAACTCACCCTAAACCCTGCCCTAAACCATACCATAAACCTAAAAACCCTAAATTCTAAACCTCAGTGACCCACCATACCATAAACCTGACCCTAAACCCTAAACCTAAAACCTGATCCTCCATGACCCTAAACCCCAAACCCTATACCTACTAAACCCTAAAACCTAAATACCTACTTAAACTAAATAAACCTAAAATAAAATAAATAAATAAACCTAAACCTAAATAAAATAATAAAACCTAAACTAAGACTTAAACCTAAACCTAAACCTCCTAAACCTAAACCTAAACCTAAACCTAATCAACCTACTTCACCTAAACCTAAAAGTAAAATAAAAAATAAAAACTAAACTAAAATAAATAAATACCTAAACTAAAATAAAATAAAAAAACCTAAAACTAAAACTTAAATAAAATAAAAACTAAACATAAAATAAAAATAAAATAAACCTAAAATAAAATAAAATAAAACTAAATAAAAACCTAAACCTAAAAAATAAACCTAAAAATAAATAAAAAATAAAGCCTAAACCCTAAACCTAAAAAACATAAACCTAAAATAAACAAAATAAAATAAACCTAAACCTAAACTAAAATAAATATTACCTAAACTTAAACCTAAACTAAACTAAACCTAAACCCTAAATAAATATAATCAAATAAACTAAAAATAAACCTAAACTAAAAATTTAAACCTAAAAATAAACCTAAAATTAAAATCGAACACCTAAACGTAGAAAAATAAAGTAAAAACCTGAACCTAAAAAATGAAATAAAATAAAAACTAATCCAAAAAATAAGCATAAACCTAAACCTAATCCTAAAAAATATCCTAAAATAAAAAATCTAAACTAAAATAAATAAACTTAAAATAATAAACTAAGCTAAATAAAAAAATAAACCTAAATAAAAATAAAAAATAAAATCAACTAAAATAAATAAAAAATAGAGTAAATAAACTAAATTAACTTAAATCTACCAGTTTACTAAATTTCTTTTTTAAAAAAAAACCCTAAACCTAAACCCTAAATCCAAGACCTAAACCTAGAACCCTGACCCTAAACCCTAACCACAATGAACCCTAAACCCACACAACACAAAACCAACCTACCCTAAACCATAAACCCTTAACCCTCCTTAAACCTAAACACTCCCACCCAAAACTACCTAAACCCTGGGCCAAAACTCAAGCACTAACTGACACCCTGCCTGCTGATAAACCTCCCTAAAGCCTCATTACCACTAA
Source organism: Cymbidium sinense (assembly GCA_021442155.1). Classification (NCBI taxonomy): domain Eukaryota; kingdom Viridiplantae; phylum Streptophyta; class Magnoliopsida; order Asparagales; family Orchidaceae; genus Cymbidium; species Cymbidium sinense. The sequence goes on along the minus strand of CM038216.1, from coordinate 83,648,279 downwards.
ACCCTAATCCTATCCTGACCTCCACAAATCCAAAACTACCCTAAACCCTCCCTCTTAAACCTAAAATCTTGAACCTACTAAACTAAATAAAACCTTAAATAAAATAAAATAAGAACCTAAACTAAATAAAATAAAATAAAATAAAAATACTAAACTAATAAAATTAGAATAAAACCTAAATAAATAAAACTAATTAAAATAAAAAAAATAAACTTATGATAATAAAATAAACTAAATAAACATAAAAAACAAATAAAAAATAAAATGTAAACTAAACTAAAAAAAACCTAATCTAAAATAAAAATAAAATAAACTAAACCTAAACCAAAATAAACTAAACTAAAGTAAATAAAACATAAACTTAAACCAAAAATAAACTAAACCTAATCCTAAACCTAAGATAAATAAAATAAATTAAACTAAAAAAATCAAACCTAAAATTAAACCTAAAATAAAAACCTAAAACCTGGGAACCAAAGATGCTGCCCAACTTGACCTAAGGTGTGGTTGGGTCGGCCATGACCCATGGGAGGTGAAATCACCCCACCCTCTCCATTAGAGCATTTGAAACCCAGAGGACTCCCATGATTCCTCGTTGGCAGCCACCTCCACACATTCAACCAACCTAGCCGAGCTAACTCACCTCCTCCCTGCCACCCACGACTCCTTGAGATGGTCGGATGGCCATTAGAAGCTAAACTTGATCCCACCTTTTGATCAAGATGAAGGGGGTATACACCCTCTCGTTTCCACTTAAACACACACAAAATTCATTTCTTAGAGCCGTAGCTACCCAAGACTAGCTAGAGCCATTCCCTAAGCTCCCAAGCTCATTCTTCGATCAGAAAATGCCATTCTCGTCTGTCCCAAAATAGGACATTCCCATTTTTGACCTAACTTCCCCATTTCTCTATCAAACTCAAATTAACTTTGTATAAACCTTCCCTAGGCCTTGTCGAGCAAAAATGAATCATCTCCCAAGCTTGTCGAGCACCAGAGGTGGGACTTCGATCAAAGTCGAGCTCAGAAACACAATTCATGACCATTCAAGTGAACATCAAGGAATTGATCTAATTATTTCTCAATAAGGCCTCGTCTACACTAGATGAAGCTTCCTTAATCATTCGAGCCATCGATCTTGAACTCCGGTGAGGTATGCTTCCAAAATTGATCCTTAGAAAAAAATGGGTTAGAGCTTTTTAAAGAAAACTTGCATCTCGATGCCATGAAGGTGTGGGATCCTTTTGGAGTTGATCCGAGCTCGGGTAAGCTCAGATCAAGTGAGCAATAGTGGACGGACTCCAATCAACCTCACTCGCGTGACATTAAATCATGCAACATCCATTCCAAATGATTGAAATGGACGGTCATGATTAGATCCGCTAAATCGATCTGATTTAATCTTATTAAGTTGTGGGATTAATCGTAGCCGTCCGATCTTAGATTGGATGGCGGACGAGAAAGCGCATCTGCCACCGCCACGTAGGCATTGAGTCAGATAAGTTTTAAGTAGCCAATCCCATGGAAAGCGCACCGCCACATGGCGCCAACAGGATTAGGCTTTAATTAGGTTTAATTAATCATTTTTAATGGCTAAAACTTCTAAAAATCATAAAAAATCATAAAGAAATAAAAGAAATGCAAATAAATACTCATTTTAAAGGTATTTCAAAGGAAAATTAATTAAAATGATCTTAACTAATCTTGAATAGTAATTAAAGTTTAATTACAAAATTAATTAGCTTAATTACTCTTTAATTACTTAAGCGATTAATCCCAAATTTTGTGCATTAATTTAATGGGATAACCTATGCCTCCCATGATTTTCTTGGGATTTGCTCACTTAATTAGGAAAATTGATGAATTAAATCTTAATTGCTCTTTTAAGTTAATTAATGCTTAATTAATCCCATGAACAGTAATAAATTCGTTAATTAAGTTTATTAATCATTGTTCAACACTAAATGAACTAAGGAATAAGGTTGGGACCGCTTTCACTAAGTTAATTTCACCCATTTTTAAAATGAAATTAATTAAAATTTAACTAATTAATTAAATCACATAATCAAATTGAAATCCTAATCACATTAGATCTTAATTAATTAAATCATGGGGTAGATCTTCAGGTGTTTAATAACATAAAGGAGTTTCATGAAATTATGGTTAGTCCACATGTGTGGGAAAACCATAAGAGTAATTAATTAAGTCCCTTAATCAAATTAACTATTAATCATGAGCCAATTGCATTAGACCCTTTTTTCCTAGGATCATTGCAAGTTTATTTTCCATGCATATCATGTTGGCTCATAATTATTTAGTTAATTACTTTAAGGTGACATAGGTAAGGGTAATTAATTCATCTAATTAAGGGTTCAACTTAATTAACCCATAAAATCAACTTAATTACATTTCCTTAAATTAAATCAAATCACTAATGTGGGAATGGGTTTAAAATAGCAAGTGATGATTTTCTCTTCTCCTCTTTAAATCAAATCAAATCCAAAACTTAATTAATAAAGAAGCTTTGGTTTGCTTTAAATAATCTTATTTGATTTGATTGTCCTTAAGAAATAGTTTGGTTGAATAAATCACATGCTTATATTTGATTATCCTCATTCCAATCATGTTAAATTTGGTATGTCATTTGAAGTCATGCATCCATCTTTTCAAAATCAAGTAAAATAAAATGGATTTCTTTTATGTAAGCTTTCATGTGCTGATTTAATTTAACATATGCGTGGCTATTATCACTATTAAATCCAAATGTACTTTTCTAAAGCATATAAATGAATAATAATATGTGTTATGGTGCGATTATAAATACATAAGAAACGCATGTGCTTATAGCTTAAGTGTATCAATGTTGAGTTCTCTTTTCTTTATTCATGTGTTGATTTATATAAGATTGAATGGTAATGGGCATATAGTCTGGACATCCCGGGAACATGAGGATTTAGCTTGCCCCAAGGAGGTCATTTGATTACCTCACATCCTTGGTTTGTTACTTGGTTGATGAAATTGAAAAGAAGAAATGTTGAATTTGAATTCTGCTTGAACAAAAAAAAAAAAAAAACCAAAAACCCTAAACCCTAAATTAAAACTTGAACCCTAAACCTAAAACAGACCTAAACCCTATACCTAAACCCTAAAAACCCAAAACCCAAAACCCAAAACCCTAAAAACCTAAACCTAAACTAAATAAAACCTAAAAATAAAATAAATAAATAAACCTAAATCAAAATAAAATAAAAAAATTAAATAAAAAAACCCTAAACTAAAACCTAAATCTAAACCAAAAAAAAAAAACTAAACTAAAATAAAATAAATAAAAACCTAAACTAAACTAACAAAATAAACCTAAAAATAAAAACTTAAATAAAATAAAACTAAATGTAAAACAAAATCTAGAATAAAATAAAATAAAACTAAATAAAACCTAAACATAAAAATAAACCAAAACTAAAACCTAAAAGAATAAAACACAAACACTAAACTAAAAATAAACCTAAACATAAAATAAACAAAATAAAATAAATTTAAACTAAACTAAAATAAACTAAACTAAAATAAATAAAACCTAAACCTAAATTTAAAATAAAATAAACTTAAACCCTAAACTAAATAAAATAAAATAAATAAAACTAAAAATAAACCTAAAATAAAACCTAAAATTTAAACCAAAATAAAAGACTTAAAAGCTAAACTTAAAAATAAATAAAATAAAATAAAACAAAAAAATAAACATAAACCTAGCACAAAATAAACTAATAAATAAAGAAATAATAAACTAAATAAAATAAAATAAACCAAGATAAATAAAATAAAATATGCTAAAATAAATAAAAATAAACTAAATAAACTTAAACTGTCGGTTTGCTTAATTTAAAAAGAACAACCAAAAGTGAGCCCTAAACCTGCCCTTCCTAAACCATGATCCTAAAACCCTGACCCACTCCATTAACCTGACCCTACCACAACCACTGAGCCACCACACCACCAATAAACTGAGCCTTCCCACTGATCTTAATCTTAACTACCCTGACCCCAGCCACCCTACCTAAAATCCTGACCCTGAGCCCAACCCCACCCTGAGCCACTGATGCTTCCACAAACTAAACAAATCTAAAATATAAATAAAATAAATAAATAAACTTAAACCAAATAAAATAAATATAAATTAATATAATAAAACCTAAACTAAACCTAACCTAAAAATAAAATAAATAAACTATTAATATATAAATTAATAAAACCTACTAAACTAAAATAAAATAAATGTAAGAATAAAACTAAATAATAAATAAAAATTAAAATAAAATAAACCTAAAATAAATTAAAATAAAATAAAACTAAATAAAACCTAAAGCTAAAAATAAACCTAAAATTAAAACCTAAAAACCTAAAAAACCTAAACTAAATTAAAATAAAATAAACAAATATAATAAACTAAACCTAAAATAAAATAAAAAAACTAAAATAAATAAAACCTAAACCTAAACCTAAACCTAAATGAACTAAATAAAATAAAATAAACTAAAAAATAAACCTAAACTGAAAGTAAAACCTAAAATAAACATAAAATAAAACCCAATAAACCTAAAATAAAATAAAAAACCTAAACTAAACCTAAAAAAAAAAATAAACCCTAAAAATAAAATAAAAATAAAACTCAACTAAAAATAAAGCGTAAACCTAAAAAAATAAACTAAAATAAAAACCTAAATTAAAATAAAAACTTAGACTAAAATAAATAAACCTAAAATAAATAAACTAAACTAAATAAAAATAAAAAATAAACATAAATAGAAATAAGAAATAAAATAAACTAAATTAACTAAATAAACAAAAGAAGAAATGTTGAATCTGATATAGTTCTCTATTTATAAAAAACCAAAAACCTTAAACCCTAAACTAAAACCTAAACCTTAAACCTAAACCTAAAAACCCTACTAAAACCCTAAAACCCCCAAACCCTAAAATGTAAAAGCTAAACACTAACCAACCTAAATCTTAAAACCTAAACAATAAACCCTAAACGAGAAAAAAAATTCCATAACCCTTTACCCCAAACCATAAACCCTAAACCCTAAACCCTAAACTCTAAACCTTAAAAAGTAAAAAATGTAAACCTAATTTAATTAAAACCTAAAAATAAAATGAATAAAACAACCTAAGCCAAAATAAAAAAAACATAAACTAAAACCTAAACCTAAACCTAAACCTAAAATGAAAATATAATAAAAAAATAAAAACTAAAATAAAATAAATAAAAACCTAAACTAAACTTCAAAATTAAAAACCTAAATAAAATAAAAACTAAACCTAAAATAATAAAAAATAAACCTAAAACAAAATAAAATAAGAACTAAATAAAAACTAAACCTAAACAATAAAAAAATAAAAAAATAAAAGACCAACAAAAAATAAAACCTAAAATAAAAATAAAATAAACCTAATCCTAAATTAAATTAAATAAAATAGAAACCTAAACATAATCCTAAACTAAATAAAATAAACCTAAACTAAAATAAAAATCTTAAAAATAAACCTAAAATAAAAACATAAAACCTAAACATTAAAAAATAAAATAAAAACCTAAACCTAAACTTAAAATGAAAATAAAACTTAAACTAAAAAAAAAATAAATAAAAAATAAACTAAAAAAACCTAAACCTAAACATAAAACTAAAAAAAATGAACAAAAATAAATAAACTAAAACATAAAATAAAAACATAAATAAAAAAAAATAAATAAAACCTAAACATAGTTTACTTAATTTAAGAAAACAAAATTAAAAAACAAAAAAAAATGCTAACCCTAAACCCTGAAACCAGACCTAAACCTTAAACCCTACCCTAAAAAACCCTAACCCTAAATCCCACCATAACCCTACTAAACACTAAACCCTAAACCCTAAACCTAAAACTTAAAAAAACTTAAATAAACAAAATAAAACTAAAAATAAATTAAATAAAACCTAAACCTAAATAAAATAAATAATGAAATAAAATAAAAAACATAAACCTAAACCTAAAATAAAATAAAATAAAAAATTAAAATAAAATAAAATAAGTAAAAGCCTAAACTAAAATGAAAAAATAAAATAAACTTACAAATAAAAAACCTAAATAAAATAAAAACTAAACATAAAATAAAAAAACATAAATAAAAACATAAACCTAAAAAATAAACTTAAAAATAAATAAAAAAAAACCTAAACTCTAAAAAAAAAAAAAAAATACATAAATAAACAAAATAAAATAAACCTAATCCTAAACTAAAATAAACTAAACTAAAATAAATAAAACCTAAACCTGAACAAAAACCCTAAATTAAATAAAATAAAATAAAATAAAAATAAACTTAAACCTAAACTAAAAAAGAAAATATAAAATAAACCTAAAATGAAACCTAAAACCTAAAAAAAATAAAAAAAACCTGATCCTAAACCTTTATATAAAATAATTCTAAACCCTAAAACTATAATAAAATTAAAACTAAACTAAAAAAAAAAAATAAACCTAAACCTAAAAAAATTAAACTAATATAAAAAACCTAAACTAAAATAAAGAAAGTCAAAATAAATAAACTAGACTAAATAAAATAAAAATATACCTAAATATAAATAAAAATTAAAACAAACAAAAATAATTAAAAAATAAACTAACTAAACCTAATACATGGGTTTTAATTTTAAAAAAAAACTAAACCCTAAATCCTAAACCATAAATCCTAAAATAAACCCTAAACTAACCCTACTACAACCAAACAGAAACACTAAAAAGCAAAAACTTTAAAACCAAACAAAACATTAAACCCTAAACTAAAAAAAACCAAACCTAAAATAAAAAATAACATAAACATAATAAAATAAACCTAAACCTAAACTAAAATAAATAAAACTTAAACCTAGACCTAAAGCTAAACTAAATAAAATAAAATAAACTAAAAAATAAACCTAAGCCTAAACTAAAAATAAAACATAAAATAAACCTCAAACTTAAACCTAAAAATAAAATAAAAACCTAAACCTAAAAAATTAAAAATAAAACCTACAAATAAAAATGAAATAAAATAAAACTCAACTAAAAATAAACCTAAACTTAAACCTAAACCTAAAAAAAATAAACTAAATTAAAAAACCTACACTAACATAAATAAACTAAACTAAATAAAAATAAAAAATAAACTTAATTAAAAATCAGAAATAAATTAAACTAAAATAAATAAAAAATAAACTAAATAAACCTAGCATACTGGTTTACTTAATTTTTTTAAAAAAACCATAAATCCTAAACCCTTAAAAACTTTAAACCCTAAAGTCTAAAAAACCCTAAACCCTAAATCCTAAACCCTAAATCCTAAACCCTAAACCATAAACCTTGACACCTAAACCATAACCTAAACCTCAACCCTAAACCCTAAACCCCAAACCCTAAACCTAAGCCTAAAATAACTAAATAAATTAAAAAATAAACATAAACCTTAAAACTTAATAAACCTAAACTCTAAGAATGGGCAGAACTTTGACACAGAACTTCAAGTCAAGTGGTGGAGGTGGTTGTTATCTTAATGGTGGTGGGGGATCTGGAGGTGCTGGTGGATATGCAGGTGATGGTCACAATAGTGGTGGTTTTGGAGGTGAGAGGAGCGATAGAGGTTATAGCCTTGGTGGTGGCGGAGGGAGAGATATGGGATATAATGATGGATCCCGCTGCTCGAGAGGTTGGGGCGGTTCTGATGGGAACTGCAGAAACTAAAGAATGATCGATCCAATCTGTTGCTCTTGGAAATTTATCTTTATAGCGGAGATAGTTCTAGCTATCCAGGGTTTTTGATTTGCTCTATGCGTGCTCATTTTTTATCTTTATATTCACTTTAGTCTAGAAAACTCGGTGTGTTACTTGGTTGATGAAATCTAAAAGAAGAAATGTCAAATTTTAATTTATTCTCTATTAAAAAACAAAACCTAAACCTAAACTAAAATAAATAAAACTTAAACCTAGACCTAAAGCTAAACTAAATAAAATAAAATAAACTAAAAATAAACCTAAGCCTAAACTAAAAAATAAAACCTAAAATAAACCTCAAACCTAAACCTAAAAAAATAAAATAAAACCCTAAACCTAAACCTAAAAGTAAAAAATAAAACCTACAAATAAAAATGAAATAAAAATAAAACTCAACTAAAAAATAAACCTAAACTTAAACTAAAATAAACCTAAAAAATAAACTAAAATAAAAACTAAACTAAAATAAATAAACTAAACTAAATAAAAATAAAAAATAAACTTAAATAAAAAATCAATAAAATAAACTAAAATAAATAAAAAATAAACTTAATAAACCTAACATACTGGTTTACTTAATTTTTTAAAAAAAACCATAAACCCTAAACCCTTAAAAACTCTAAACCCTAAAGTTTAAAAAACCCTAAACCCTAAATCCTAAACCTTAAACACCTTGAAACCTAAACCATAACCTAAACCTCAACCTAAACTAAACCCCAAACCCTAAACTTAAGCCTAAAATAACTAAATAAATTAAAAATAAACATAAACCCTAAAACTTAATAAACCAAAGCCCTAAGAATGGTAAACTTTGACAATGAACTTCACTCAATGGAGGTGAGGTTGTTATCTTAGTGGTGGTGGGGATAGGAGGTCTGGATGCGTGATGGTCAAAATAGTGGCGGTTTTGGAGGTGAGAGGAGCGATAGAGGTTATAGCCTTGGTGGTGGCGGAGGGAGAGATCAAGGATATAATGGTGGATCCCACTGCTCGAGAGGTTGGGGCGATTCTGATGGGAACTGGAGAAACTAAAGAATGATCGATCCGATCTGTTGCTCATGGAAATTTGTCTTTATAAGATTCTAGCTATCGGGGTTTTGATTTGCTCCATGCCTCATTTTTATCTTTATATTAGTCTTAGAAAACTTGGTGTTTTACTTGGTTGATGAAATCGAAAAGAAGAAATGTTGAATTTTAATTTATTCTCTACTAAAAACCCTAAACCCTAAACCCTAAACCCTAAACCCTAAACCCTAAACCCTAAACTAAAACTTGAACCCTAAAACTAAAACCTAAACCCTAAACCCTAAAAACTCTAAACCCTAAATCCTAAACTTAAACCCTAAAAAAACCCTAAACCCAGACCTATAACCTAAACCCTAAAAAAAAACCCTACTAAAAAACCCTAAACCCTATACCCTAAATTAACCATAAATCCTAAAAAGCTAAAAACCAAAACCTAAACTAAATAAAACATAAAAAACCTAAACCAAGATAAAATAAAATAATAAAATAAAATAAAAACATAAACTAAAACCTAAACCAAACTTAAACCAGAAAATAAAAAAATAAACTTAAATAAAGAAAATAAATAAAATAAACTTAATAAAATAAAACCTAGAAATAAAACTTAAATAAAATTAAACCTAAAAGTAAAATAAAATAAAATAAAAAATTAAATTAAAACTTAAAAAAATAAACCTAAAATTAAAATCTAAAATAAATAAAGGTAAAATCTAACCTAAACTAAAAAACCTAAACCAAAAATAAAAATAAAATAAAATAAACTAAAATAAAATAAATAAACAATGAATAAAAAAACTAAAATAAATAAAAATGATAAATAAACCTAAATAAAAATATAAAATAAACTAAATAAACCTAACCGTACTGGTTTAGTTAATTTAAGAAAAACCTAAATAAAAATAAAATCTAAACTAAACTAAAAACTTAAACCAAAAAAAAACATAAACATAAACCAAAACTAAAATAAATAAAACCTAAACCTAAACCTAAATAAACTAAATAAAATAAAATAAACTAAAAATACCTCTAAACTAAAATAAAAATAAAGTAAAAAAAAATAAAAACCTAAAACCTAAAAAAACAAAATAAAAACCTAAACCTAAAAAATAAAATAATAAAACTAAACTAAAAATAAAATAAATCTAAACCTACCTAAAAAAACTAAAATAAAATCAAGCTAAAATAAATAAACATAAAATAAATAAAATAAACAAAACCAAATAAAATATAAAATAAATTAAAATAAACTAAATAAACCTAAACCTGGGTTTGAATTTTTTTAAAACCATAAACACCATTAATCACTATCATACCCAACTGAACCTACTCTACCCAACCCAGACCCTCTAAACAAACCTAAACCTAAACTAAACCTACCTGAGCCCTGACCTAAACCTTCAGACTAAACCCAACCCTAAACCCAAAAAAAACCTATCTAAACTAGCTAAACCCAGGCCATGCGCCTAATGTAAACCCTAGCTCTAACCTACCCACAAACTAAAACTGAGCTAAACCCAGGCCTCTAAACTGAGCCTAAATGTTAACAAACAAACTAGGCCCTACCTAATCATAATGGGTTGTGACTCTCCTCCTAACTGACCCTAAAATATTAAACACCTAAAACCCTCTGACCTTGTAACCTAACCACAACCTAAAACCCAGACCCTAAAATAAATCTATAATGTGCCCTATCCTAAGCCATAAAACCTAAAATACCTAAACCCAAAAAAGATAAATCAAACCTAAAAATAAAATAAAATAAAAAAACCTAAACTAAATAAAATAAAAAACCTATAAATAAAAATAAAATAAATAAAAAATAAAATTAACTAAAATAAAATAAATAAAACTCAATTAAATAAAAAATAAAATAAATCTAAAAATTAAAACTAAATAAAATAAAACTAAACATAAAATAAAACATAAAATATAATAAAATAAAACTTAAACTAAAATAAACCTAAAAAAATAAATATAAAACCTAAACCTAATAAATAAAATAAAATTTATAAAAAATAAATTTGAACCTCACATAAACTAAAAAAATAAACTAAAATAAAAAATAAAATAAATAAAACTAAACTAAATAAAATAAAAAATAAACCTAAATAGAAATATAAAATAAAAAAACTAAATATAACCAACAGGTTTGCTTAATTTTAAAAATGAACCCTAAACCTAAATAAATCCTCCCAATGAACCAAACCCTCCCATGACCCTAAACCCTAAAAAACTAAAACCATGACCTAAAAGGCAAACCTAACCACTGAGCCATGACCCAAACCCTAAATTCCAAATGCTGATAAACTAAAAACCTAAACCCTAATAAAACCCTAAACTCAGGCCCTAAACCCTACCCTACCCTAGCTAAAATAAAACCCTAAAAGATCTAAACCTGCCTAAAATCTGCCTAACCTGAGCCTAACCCACCCTAAACCTAAACCTAAACCTACCATACCACAAAACTAAACTAAATCACCTAAAATAAATAAAATAACATATAAAATAACCTAAATAAAACTAAAACCAACTGACCTAAACCACACCTAAAATAGAAATAAAATAAAATAAAGATAAAATCTAAACAAAATAAAATAAATAACCTAAACTAACTAAAAAAATAAATAAACCTAAAAATAAAACCAAATAAAATAAAAACTAAAAGTAAAATAATAATAAAATAAACTTAAAATAAAATAAAATAAAAAACTTAAACCTAAAATAAATAATAAATCAAAAAAAATAAAATTAAACTAAAAAATAAACATAAACTCTAAACTAATAAATAATAAAAAATCCTAAACTAAAATAAATAAATAGAAAATAAATAAACTAAACTAAATAAAATAAAAATAAGCTAAATGAAATATAAAATAAATTAAATATACTAAATAAACCTAAACATACAAGTTTACTCAATTTTTTAAAACTTAAACCACAAACCCTAAACACTAAATACTAAACCTACCTGACCTACCAAACCCTAAACCCCAAAACTAAAAAACTGAGCACTAAACCCCAAACCCTAAACCCTAAAACCCCCAGGCCTAAAACTAGTCAGCCACCTAAACTCTAACCTAAACACTAAACCAACTGACTAAACTAAACTTAAACCCTGAACCTACTGCTACCACTGAGTAAAACCTACTGGGCCTAAACCCTACCCACTCCTAAGGCCTTAGGCTAAACTCTAATCCTGGACCCACAACCTGGCCCTGCAAAACCTTAAATACCTGACCTGGGCTAACCAGGCTAACCACCACAAAAAACTGACTAAATCAAATTAAAAATAAATAATTAAAACCTAACATAAATAATAAAACTAAACTAAACATATAAACCTAAAATCCTAAAATAATAATAAAATTAAAACTAAAATAAAATAAATAAAAACCTACTAAAAGATAAAATAAACCTAATCAAAAAAAAATAAATTAAAATAAAGTAAAATAAAAAAATAAATAAAATATAAAAAACACATAAAAAATACTAAAAAACCTAAACCAATAAAATAAAATAAAATTAAAACTAAAATAAACTAAACTAAAATAAATAAAACCTAAACCTAAAACAAAAACTAAACCCTAAAACCTAAAGAGAATAAATAAATAAAACCTAAACCTAAATAAAATAAAATAAAATCCTAAACTAAAACCTACTAAACCTAAAATCATAAAATAAAGAAATAAAAGTGAAAACTACAAATAAAATAAAATAAATAAAGACCTAAACTGAACTAAAAAAAAAAATAAAAAAATAAAAAAAATAAAAAACTAAATGTAAAATAAATATAAAATAAACCTAAAATTAAATTAAATAAAAACTAAATAAAACTTAAAATAAAAAATAAAAATAAAACTAAAAAAAATAAACTAAAAATATACAAACTTCACATAAAATAAACTAAACTAAAATAAATAAAACCTAAAATAATTCTTTGAGTTTATTTTATTTTTATTTTTTATTTGGTTTTTTATTTTAAATTATTTTATTTTATTTATTTTATATTTTTTAGGTTTATTTTACATTTTTGGTTTAGTTTAGTTAGTTTTATTTTATTTTATTTTTTAGGGTTTTATTTTTATCTTTATACAGGTGTAGGTTTATATTTTTTTTTAGGTTTAGGTTTTAAATTCATTTTAAAGTTTTATTTTTTAGTTTAGGTTTAGGTTTATTTTTAGTTTATTTTATTTTATTTAGTTTAGGTTTAAGTTTAGGTTTAGTTTATTTTAGGTTTAGGGTTATGTTTTATTAATTTTAGTTCAGTTTATTTAGTTTATGTTTATATTTATATTATTATTTTATTTTAATTTTAAGATTATGTTTTTAGTTTAGGGTTTAAATTTAGTTTTATTATTTTAAGGTTTTTTCATTTAGGTTTATTTTTTAGTTTAGGTTTTATTTAATTTTATTTTTTTTTTATTTTGGTTTTGTTCTTTGGTTTACTTTATTTTTTATTTTATTTTTTATTTCAGTTTATTGTTATTAGTTTTATTTTAGGTTTACATTTTAGTTTTAGTTTACATTTTATTTTATTTTATTATTTAGGTTTAATTTTTTTTATTTATTTTATTTTTAGACTTAATTTAGTTTTGGTTTAAGTTTTTAGGTTTTAGGGTTTATGGTTTAGGTTTAGGGTTTTAGGTTTAGGGTTAGGTTTAAAGTTTGGTTAGGTTTAGGTTTAGGGTTTAGGTTTGGTTTAAGTTTAGTTTAGGGTTTGGTGCTTTATGTTTAGGGTTAATTTAGGTTTAGGTTTTAGGGTTTAGGGTTTAAAGTTTAGTATAGGGTTTAGGGTTAGGATAGGTTGGGGTTTAGATTAGGAGTTTTAGGTTGTTTTAGGGGTTTAGGTTTAGGTTTTTTATGGTTTAGGTTGTAGGTTTAGGGTTTTAAGTTTATTTTTAGGATTTAGCTTAGGGTTTAGTTTAGGGTTTATGTTTTGAAGTTTATAGTAGGTTTATTTAGTTTATTTAGTTTATTTTTAATTTATTCATTATTTTATTTTTATATTCACGTTTATTTTTTATGTTTATAATTTATTTTATTTATTCTAGGTTTTATTTATTTAGGTTTATGTTTATTTTGGATAAGTTTATTTTTATTTTAGGTTTAGGTTTAGTTTTATTTTATTTTTTTTTCTTTAGGTTTTAGGTTTTTATTTCTTTATTTTAAGTTTTTTAGTTTAAGTTTTTATATTTATTTTTTATTTAGTTTAGGTTTAGGTTTTTATTTTTTTGGGTTTTATTTATTTCTGGTTTATGTTTATTTTTTTGATGGGTTTACATTTTTTTTAGCAGGGTTTAGCTTGTTTAGAGTTTAGGGTTTAAACTAAGGTGGTTTTTTAGGGTTTAGGGGTTTAAGGTTTAGGGTTTAGTTTAGGTTTAGGGTTTAGGAAGGTTTAGTTAGAGTTTAAATTTAGGTTTAGGGCAATATAAGGTTTAGTTTGGGTTTAATTTTATTTATAGGTTTAGTTCCAATTTAGGGTTTGTTTTTTATTTTATAGGGTTTAGGGTTTTTAGGGTTTATTTTAAGTAAAACTTTTGGTTTAGGTTTATTAGTTTATTTGATTTATTTTTTATTTATTTTAGTTTATTTTTTTAATTTTTATTAAGGTTTATTTTTTATTTTTATTTAGTTTTTTTTATTTATTTTAGTTTAGGATTTTTATTTTTTTTTACATTTTAGGTTTAGGTTTAGGTTTATATTTTGTTTGTTTAGTTTTATTTTTATATTATTTTATAGGTTTAGGTTTTATTTTTTATTTTTAGGTTTAGGTTTATGTTTTTTTTTTATTTTTTATTTTAGGTTTATTTTTAATTTTCTTTAGTTTAGGTTTAGGTTTATTTATATTTTATTTTATTTAGTTTTAGGTTTAGTTTAGTTTATTTAGGTTTAGGTTTGGGTTTTATTTATTTTGTTATGTTTATGTTTTATTTTATTTTGATTATTTTAGTTTAGGTTTTTTTTAGTTTGGTTGGTTTTTTTTTTTTATTTATTTTTTTGTTTATTTTTGGTTTAGTTTTTTATTTAGTATTTATTTTATTTTTAGGTTTATTTTATTTTTATTTTTAGTTTTATTTGTTTAGGTACTTTTATTTATAGGTTTATTTTATTTTTTAGTTCAGTTTAGGTTTTATTTATTTTATTTTAATTTAGTTTTTATTTTTTATTTTATTATATTTTTAGGTTTAGGTTTAGGTTTTAGTTTAGGTTTTTATTTTTTTATTTTTTTTAGGTTTAGGTTTATAGATTTAGTGTTTATGGTTTAGGGTTTAATTTAGGGTTTAGGGTTTAGGGTTTAGGGATTTTAGGTTTAGGGTTTAGGGTTTAAGGTTTAGGTTTTAGGTTTAGGGTTTAGGTTTTAGTTTATGGTTTAGGGATTTTGGGTTTTTTTAATAGAGAATAAATTGATACAACATTTCTTCTATTCAAACCTAGGAAGTGAGGTAATCAAATGACCTTCTTGCTAGCTAAAAGTGTTCCCATGATGTCTAAACTATATACCCATTACCATTCAATCTTATATAAATTAACACATGGATATAAGAAATAGAGCACAACATTCATGCACTTAAGCTATAAGAATATGCATTTGTTATGTATTTATAACTAGCATCATAACACATATTATTATTCATTTATAAGCTTTTGAAAAATACATTTTGATTTAATAGTGATAATAGCCACACATATATTGAATTAAATCAACACATGGAAGCTTACATAAAGGAAATCCATTTTATTTTACTTGATTTTGAAAGATGGATTCATGAATTCAAATGACATACCAAATTTAATATGATTGGAAGAGGCAATCAAATATAAGCTTGTGATTCATTCAACCAACCTAGTTCTTAAGGACTATCAAATCAAAGAAGATTATTTAAAAGCAAACCAAAGCTTATTAATTAATTAAGTTTTGATTTGATTTGATTTAAAGAGGAAGAGAAATCATTACATGTTGATTTAAACCATTCCACATTAGTGATTTAATTCAATTTAAGGAAATGTAATTAAGTTGATTTTATGGGTTAATTAAGTTGAACTTTAATTAGATGAATTAATTACCCTTACTATTTCACATTAAAGTAGTTAACTAAATAATTATGAGCCAACATGATATGCATAGAAAATAAACTTGCAATGATCCTAGGAAATAAAAGGGGCCTAATGCAATTGGCTCATGATTAATAGTTAATTAGATTAAGAGACTTAATTGATTACTCTTATGGTTTTCCCACCATGTGGACTAAACATAATTTCATTAAACTCCTTTAGGTTATTAAACACCTAAAGATCTACCCCATAATTTAATTAATTAAGGTATGATGTGATTATGATTTCAATTTGATTAAGTGATTTAAATAATTAGTAAAATCTTAATTAATTTCATTTTAAAATAGGGTGAAATGAACTTACGGAAAAGGGTCCCAACCCTATTCCTTAGTTCACTTACTGTTGAACAATGATTGATAAACTTAATTAACAAATTCAATATTGTTCATGATATTAATTAGTCATTAATTAACTTAAAGAGAAGTTAAGGTTTAATTAGTCAATTTTCTTAATTAAGTGAGCAATAAATCCCAAAAAAATCATGGGAGGCAGAGGTCATCCCATTAAATTAATCAACAAAATTTTGGATTATTTTCTTAAGTAATTAAGAAATAATTACATTAATAAATTTTATAATTAAACTTAATTAAACATTAATTACTATTTAAAATTAGTTAATATCATTTTTTATTAATTATCCTATGAAATACCATTAAAATGAGTATTTATTTAAATTTTTTTTATTTCCCTATGATTTTTTATGATTTTTAGAAGTTTCAGCCATTAAAAATGATTAATTAAGCTTAATGAAAGCCTAATCTTGTTGGCACCACATACTTGGCGGCGGCACTTTCCATGTGGCCTGAGATTGGCTAATTAAAACTTCGACTCGATTATATGTGGCGGATCGCTTTCTTGTCCACCATCCGATCTAAGATTAGATAGCTACGATTAATCCCACAACTTAATAAGATTAAATCATGATCTAGCAATCTAATCACGATAGTCCGTTCGATGAATGGATGATGTGATCCAATCACATGAGTGAGGAGAAGTTGTCCAATGCTCACTTGATCCCGGCTTACGAGCTCATCAACTCCAAAAGGATCCCACACCTTCACGACATCGATCAGAGGGGATCCAATGGTCAAAATCACATGAGATGCAAGTTTTCTTCAAAAAAGCCAAACCATTTTGCCTAGGATCAATTTTTTGAAGCATACCTCAGCTCAAGGCGATGGCACGAAAGATTGATAAAGATTCATCTAGTGGAGATGAATCCCTATTGAGCAGAAATTGGATCAATTCCTTGATGTTCGCTTGAAGGGCCATGAAATGACAATTTGGAGCTGAGCTTTGATCAAAGTCCCACCTCCGATGGTTAGGAAGCTTGGGAAATGATTCATTCTTACTCGATGAAGCCTAGGGAAGGTGCATGAAAAGTTAATTTCAATTTGATGGAGAAATGGGGAAGTTAGGTCGAAAGGGTGTCTATTTCATGATGAATGACATTTTTTGATTGAAGAAGCTTAGAGCTTAGAAAATGGCTCTATATCGTCTTGGGTAACTAGGGCTTTGAGGAATGATTTTTGTGTGTGTTTGAATGGAAATGAAGGGGTGTATACCCCTCTTCATCTTGATTGGACGGTGGAATTGGGTTTGGCTTCTAATTTCCATCTAACCATCTCAAGGAGTCATGGATGGCAGGGAGGAGGTGAGTTGGCTGCCAAGGAGGAATCCTGGGTGTCCTATGGGTTTCAAATGTTCCAATGGGGAGGGTGAAGTGATTTCACCTCCCATGGGTCATGACCAACCCAACCACCCCTTGGGTCAGATCGGGCAGTGTCTTAAGTGCCTAGGTGGACCATTGAGAGAGTGCCAAGTGGCCAAGGAATGGAAATGACCACTTACATGGGTGATTTGTCTCATGTGATGCCCTTGACCCAAGGGTAGAATGATCATTTAGCATTGGATTTAATTTGGGTAGATTTGAAATGAGCCAAAAGTGGGTTAGCCCAAATTTCAAGTCAATTGGAGTTGATTTGGTTAGGTTTGGCTCAATTTGACTCATTTATGTCAAATTGGGTCAAACAAGTTAGGTCAAGTTTATATGATCATTTAGGATGTTTTTTGTTAAATTGGTTTAGTTGATTTGGAGATTTTATTTTGGCTCATTTAAAATTAGGTCAAATGGGTTAAGTTGACGATTTGACCAAATTGGCCATTAATTAGGTTGGGTGTTGTTTTGGGGTTTAGTTGACCAATTGAAGATGATTGTAGGCTTTAGTTTCAATTAATTTGGACTTAGTTTTGTTTAGCCCAACTTGAATCTTTAGGTCAATTTGGGCTAATTAGATCAATTGGGTTCAATTGGGTCTAATCATGGCTTTGGTCAAGTTCATCAATCAATTTGGAATGAACTTGAGCCATTGGTTGCAATCAATTTGGTTTATATTTTTATTTGACCCAATTTGGTCTTTTAGGTCACTTTGGGTCAACTTGGGTCAAGAGGGCCAATTGGGTTTGGTTTGACTCAATTGAAGGCCAAGTCATATTCAAATATTAATTTTGATTTAGTCTGAATCATTGGTTTCAAGGGATTTGGCTTAGGTTGTAATTTGGCTAGTTTGGGTTCATATGGGTTAAGGAGTTGATTTGGTCAAATGACCAAGTTGACTTGGTTTGACCCAATTTGTGACAATTGATCAACCTAGGGTGATCAAAAATCATGATGAAGGATTTGATGGGCTTGGTTTAATCTAATTTGTGTAGGATTAGAAGCATTGGCTCAAATAGGTGAAAAATTGGGTTTAGTTGGCTTGATTTTGGGTTGACTTTGATTTAGTTGAGTTTATATATGGATTTGGGATTGATATATAAATCAATTGGAATTAGCTTGGGATCAAATGGGTTTTGGTTCATTTGAACATTTCAAGTCAAAAGGGTTAAGTTGGGTTTGACTTGGGTCGATTTTGGTTTTGGCTTTATGATTGTGATTTAATTTATATTTGAATATGATTGAATGTATGATTGATTCATGAGAAAATCAATTCAATTTGGGTTTTGGAATGAAGGAATTTAGCTAGTCAATGGAGTTGTGTCATGTGGCGTAAGTTTGGATTTTGATTTAGTTTGATTTTTGTTATGATTTAAATGTATATTTTATTTAAATTTGTGAAGATGATTGAAAATATGATTGATTTGTGAAAATCAATTGAGTTTGACTTGATTTGGATTACCACTTGGCTAAGTCCATGGGTTAGGTCATAGCTTAGGATTTTGATTAAATTTGATTTAGTTTGATTTACTTTTGATCATTTGAATGTAGATTTGATTTATATTTATGAAGATGATTGAAGATATAAATTTATTATGAGAAAATCAATTGATTTTGGATTGATTTGGATTAAGATTTGGCTAAGACCATGGGATAGGTCATATGGCTTAGGAAGGGTTTCAAGTTTGGATTTGATCATGGGCTTCAATCATTTGGTTTTGGAATTTGGGTTTGGATTTGGATTTAAATTTGATGTACGAACTGAACTTGAGGTTTGGTTTGAGAAGGTGAACATGGATTAGATTTGGGTTGTAGTGTAGGTGGATTATCCTAACCCCTAAGGCATAACCTAATCCTATAGTTAACCCTTCTAAGTCTTTAGCTTAAGTTAATTGTTTACCTAATTGTTAGAAGTGTCTTATGACTAGTGAAGTCTTAGTGTCTAGAAGACTCCTAAGTCTAAGATGGGAAGATTGAATCCACACTCCAAAAGTGAGGTCAACAGTCTTTAGGCTCCATAGTGTTGCCTTTGGAGATAGATGATTGGAAGACCGAAGCCAAGTTTCACATTATAGACTCAGATAAATTTTTTAATGATTTGTTTGAGAGACTATGCATACATGAGAACAACATAGTTCCATCCTCTCTACATCAGTGTATGAAGTTTATGAGAGGTGGGATCGTCTACTGTGTCAAAGGAGATCTCAAGTTATTTACAATTCACGAGGTTGACATATGTGAGGATGTGGCTTACTACCTCCCTCAAAATCAACAAGTCTATTCTTACGAACTTGGCCAAAGTTTAAAAATAAAAAAAAAATAAAAGAAAAGAAAAGAAAGGGAAAAAAAAGATAAATGAAATGAAAAAGAAAATAAAAGGGCGAAATAGACTTGGAGGAGGCGTGAAGCATGACATTAAATTAGCCATAGTTCTTTACTCCATTCAACATATGGGTATGACTTGACTTGACCACACTAAGCGGAAGGGGCCCATTGAGAGGCAATCCAAGTGGAAAACCTCTTTGTGGCCACCCAATAAAAGATATGTCCAGTACACATTTATCCATATAGACTTAGAATCTAGTTCATAGGATGAGCCTTATATGGGTAGCGCACCAATCTTCTGAGATTTCCTTGGAGGTGAATATTGAGCCAGATAGTGATGAAGACCAGGCTTCAAAGCAAAGCATAAGTGTATCCAAGTGTATGTGTGAAAAATTTAGGCATCAGTTTGGAACCTTAGCTCTAACCCCACTTTCCTCTCAAAATGTTGAGGGTTTGGTAGTTAAGGAACCCCCTAAGTCATCCATAGGTGTGAAGACTCAAAGGTTCTTTCAGTGAACATCATCCTCAAGTCATGAAATTGATGTAGAACTTGAGGATGATTCATATAAATATTTAATAGATTTACCTTTTGATTGGTACTGGTCTTGTGTTCATAATTTAGCAAAGAAAGGGTTAACCCCATATACTTGGTCAAAGCACAGGTCAGACTATTTTGAAAGAATATGGAAGAACAAATGCAAAAGCTCTCAATCAAGACTAGGACTAAGATTTGGTATAGTGGGTCTAGTTGATGATGACTATTACTGCTTAGTCATCACCAATCATTTAGAATCAGATTGGTTCTTTTCAAATCACATTAACTCATTTGAGGAGCTATGCTTACAAACTTTAGATGATCAAAATGATTTTGAAGTCAAAGATGCATAGCTAGAGTTCAGAAGAGATCGTCAACCATCGACAAGTCAAGGAAATCGACTTAGGAACTGAAGAAGATCCACGCTGAACATACATCAGTTCTTTATTAAATGAAATTGAAACCAATGACTTAGTTAGGCTATTGGATGAGTTTAAGGACTACTTTGCATGGTGTTATGAAGAGATACTTGGATTGGCTCTTGATGTAGCAGTCCATAAACTAGTAATAGACCTACTGCTAACCCTATCAAGAAAACTCCTAGACGCATGCGATCAGACATAGAACAATAGGTCATTTTTTAAGTCAAGGAATTGATCGATGCTAGCTTCATCTAGGAAGAAAAATACCCTACCTAGTTAGCTAGCGCCATCCCAGTTAAGAAAAAGAATGGCAAAATTCACATATGTGTCAATTTTAGGGATTTAAATAGGGTATGTCCAAAAGATGAATTTTCACTACCAATGCTAGAGCTAATGGTGCACATTGCCTCATCTCATGCAGTCTTCTCTTTCATAGATGGCTTATCTGGATATAACCAAATAAAGATGGCCCCTGAAGATGAAAGATACACTACTTTTAGAACCATGATCAGAATCTATCATTATAAGGTCATGCCTTTAGCCTTAAAAATACCGGTGCTACATACCAGCTGGCTATGTCTCGAATAATCAATGAACTCATTCATCATCAGGTTGAGTGTTATGTCGATGATCTCATGGTCAAAAGTAGAGAAAAGGAAGACCATCTCTTTGACTTGAGAATAGTTTTCGAACAGTTAAGATAGTTTAACCTTAAAATGAACGAAGTGTGCATTCAAAGTAGCTTCAAATTCCTTTAGTTTGTTGTCTACGCCGGAATCAAAATTGATCTAGAGATGATCAAATAATAAATGCCACCCCTAAAAGTTTAACTCAACTCGGATCATTCTAAGGCGGTTGGCTTATCTAAGATGCTTTATATCCAACCTATCGGGAAGATGTCTGCCATTCTCAGCACTTGTCAAAAAGGATGCCAAGTTTAAGTGGGATGACAAGTGTGAGCATGCCATCAAAGGCATCAAGCATTACCTGATGTCACCGTGGGTTCTAGCAGCCCCTATCCCAAGCAAGCTGCTCACACTTTACACTATTGCATTAGATGACTCCTTTGGTGCTTTGTTGGCCCAAGCCAATGATGAAGGGAAGGAAAATGGTCTCTACTACCTCAGCCACCATCTAATCACTGCAGAGGCTAATTATCCACCCATTAAGAAGCATTGTCTAGCTTTAATCTTTGCATCCAAAAGCTACAACACTACATTCTTCCTCATAAGGTGAACTTAATCTCTAGAAGAAATCCACTATAGTATCTAGTGACATGATCGACGCTATCCAGATGATTGGCACGATGGTCCATGATCATCTCGCAGTTTGACATTACCTTCATACCCCTCTATGCGGTGAATGGAAAACTACTAGCAGATTTCTTAGCATTACACCCATTTCTTGTTGACTCTCTACTTTGTGAATATCTCCCTGATGCACAAATGATAAACTTAGGGCATGCTAGCATTCACAATTGAGAGATGTACTTTGATGGTGCGACTTCCTCTCAAAGAGTAGAAGAACCACAATCTACTATTCAAGGAAAAATAGGGGTACGAATAGCTATCTTAACTTCATACTACGATGTTATGAGATTCTCGTATCATCTGTCCAATCCTTGCACCAACAATAAAGTTGAATATGAGGTTTTGATTGCTAGTCTGGAGTTAGTCATTACTATAAGCATCCAAAACATCAACATTGTTGGGATTCTCAGCTAGTTATCAAATAAATTGTTGGGTCTTTTAAGGTTATAAAGCCCATGCTCCATCACTACAACAAGTATACCATAGAGTTATTGGCCCAAATCCCTAAAGGTTACCATTTATAAGATTCCTCGAGGAGAGAACGTAATAGAATATGCTTTAGCCAAGCTTGCTAAGGAGTTGGCATGTCCGGAGGATGATCCATATCAATAAAGGCCCAAATTAGACAAGTATTATCCCTTATTGATATTGAACTCGTCAAATAGTACTCTCTTGAAGGGGAGGTTGCCATTGCTAAGAAGGATTAGGAGTTAGATTGGAGGCAACCATTCATGGATTACTTAAATAAAGATAAACTACCTCAAGAGAAGTTTGAAGCTTATCAGATGAAGTACAGAGCACTTTCCTATGCTCATGTGGATGGTGTCTTGTACCAGTGATCTTTCGATCATATGTGGTTATATTGTTTAGACAAGCATGAAGCTCGTAAGATCATGACCGAGGTACACTCAGGATTATGTGGAGCCAACCAGTCCAATCTGAAGATGAAAGCCAAGATCAAGAGACTAGAATACCATTGGCCACTGATAATCAAAGATTACATGGATACGACTAGATGTTGCCACCAATGTTAATACACGGTGTGGTCCTACACCAACCACCCAACATTCTACATCCTACATTGGCCTCTTGGCCATTCAAATGTTGAGGTACTATTATATTGGGTCTGATTGATCCTTTTTCTTCCAAGGGTCATCAGTTTATCTTAGCTGCTACTGACTACTTTTCCAAATGGGAGAAGGTGATTTCACTCAGAGAGGTCATAGCTCAGCAAGTGCTCTAGTTTTTTTGGAACCATATCGTATATATATTTGGAGTGCCTTGATGAATTATATTTGATAATGATACTATATTCAAGAGCTCCGACATCAACAACTTTTCCTAGAGACACAACATAGATTAGATATATTCTACCATCAACTACCCGAGGTCAAATAGATTAGTAGAAGTTTTCAACAAAACTCTCATCCAAATACTAAAGAAGACACTCAACAACAATAAGTGATGGTGGCATGAGCAGTTAGTTGAAGCCTTGTAGCACATCGCACCACATATAGAACTCCAACTTAGCCTGCTCCTTTCTCCTTAGTGTATGGGAACGAAGTCATTCTACCATTAGATGTCCAACTCCCATCACCAAGGATAGTTGGGTAGCATGATCATAACAGAGCAGAATGCCAAGTTGTTGTTAGAAGAGCTCGAAGGTTTAGAAAAGAGATGCATGCGGGCATGCCAAAACCACGATTTGTATAAAGTTAAAATGATTCAAGCTCACAACAAGTTGGTTTGTCTTAGAGATTTTCAAGTAGGAGAGCTTATTTTAGTTCTAATGAGACTGATTGTTGCCCATCATAAGATGGGAGGCAAGTGTGAACCCACTTGGGAAGGCCCTTTCACCATAGAGAAGGCCTACTAAAGAGGATCTTATCAACTTATTAATCATAAGGAGCGGCCCAATGCTTCCAATCAATGGTCTCTTCTTAAATAAATATTATAGATCATTTTAAAAATAATTATCATCAATAAAAATTCTTAAATAAAAATTATAACATATTCAAAATTCAGAATGAAATAAAAAAAAAACCTATACCTAAAAAATAAAAAGAAACCCAAATCCTATACTAAAAATAAAAACTAAACTTAAGATAAAAAAATAAACAAAATAAAATAACTACCTATACCTAAAAATAAACAAAAAAACCCAAATCCTATACTAAAAATTAAAACAAAACCTAAAATAAAAAAATAAGAAAAATAAAATAAATGTAAACCTAAGCTAAAATAAACTAAACTAAAATAAATAAAACATAAACCTAAACCTAAAATAAACTAAACCTAAACTCAAAACTAAACAAATTAAAAATAAACCTAAACCTAAACTAAAAAATCAAACATAAAAATAAACCTAAATAAAAACCTAAAACCTAAAACTAAAAAAATAAAATAAAAAGCTAAACCTAAACCTCAAAATAAAAAATAAAACTTAAAACTAAAAATAAAATAAAAATAAAACTAAACACAAAAATAACAAGATTTGAACTAAAAAAGGATAGAAAACAATAGAAGAGCAAGAATGAAACTGAACTGGATTTGTTTTTGAAAAAATATTTCAGGAGACTGATTGTTGCCCATCATAAGATGGGAGGCAAGTTTGAACCCACTTGAGAAGGCCCTTTCACCATAGAGAAGGCCTACTAAAGAGGATCTTATCAACTTATTAATCATAAGGGAGAGGGCCCAATGCTTCTAATCAATGGGCTATTCTTAAATAAATATTATAAATCATGTTTAAAAATAATTATCATCAATAAAAATTTTATTTTGAATTCAATCTCTTCCATGTTGAAAGTATTCTTGTTTGCGAATTTGCCAAGATGTGTTTAGGGTAGGTGTATAAAACTCAAGCGGTGTCCTATCCTTCAAAGACACAACATAAACACAAACTACACACAAACATATATAATAAGCACATATCTTTTGTCTTGGGCTACTTTGAGTTGAGATAATTCCCTCAGCGTCACTCACTCAGTAGCTGCTCTAGGTCATGCTGACATGCTACCCTATTAGTGGGTCACCCTAGTGGTCTTCTTGCTTTGGAGGGTGTAAGTGTGCTACACTTTCCTTCCTTACTTGGCCACTGCACATAGATAAGCTCCTTGTTAGTTTGGTAGGCCTTACTGCATGGCCGATAAGCTACCTCATGTTGGCTTCATTTAAGAGGATGTGAGTCTGCTATGCTTTCTTCTTAGATTAGCCTTTGTATACATATTGGGTCGAGTATATTTGAGGTTTAGGATAAGTCCCCTAGCGGCTCCTTCCCTCCTAAATGCTTAAAGTCTAGGTCCAACCCTTCCTTAGGGCTCCCCGCTTAATAGTCTCTCTAGGTCAGATAGCATATGTCCCACCGATGACAGACTATTTTGATCATCAATTTCGCTTGGAAAGTTGTAATCCTACATGCTTTCTTTCCAGATTGAAACATGGACACCTTAGGTTGGTTGGTTCTCACTATGATGATGGATACACCTTAGGTTGGTTGGTTCTCACACCTTAGGATACACCACTCATGGTAGATGTAAGTTTGCTATGCTTTCTCCTTGAGTTGGCCACCCTACACTTATAAGCTTTCTTTTCCAGGGATCGAGATAATGCCCCTACCAATTCCTCCTCGGTGGACCATATATTTGGATCCCATCCTTTACGACCCCATTTAGACACTACCTAGGTTACTATCATATTGGATAGTTCCCCTTTCCTAGTAACCATCTTTATGGTTGGAGAATCCATCTTGTGGATGTGTACATTCTCGCTTGGTCCAGTAAATCTGAGATAGGTCAAGGTTGACATAGCCCCTTCTCAGTGTGGTCCCTTGCACACCAACATGGTCCACGCAAACTTATAAACAAAATATATATTCACTTGTGGATTAGGATGACACCCCTAGCAGTACCTTTTCCTAAGCAAGTATCTTATCTTTAGGTCAATGTCAGCAAAACTCCCTATAGGAATCACCTGAAAACTCTTGAGTTGATATAAGTCCCTGCCGGCATTCACTCAGTAGTCACCCCTAAGTTGGGTTCGATTTGTTATGTTACCAATAGGTCACCCCATTTGTTATTCCTTGCTTTAGAAGATGTAAGTCTGCTACGCCTTCTTCCTAGAACTGTCATTGCACACCAAAAGGCAACCCTTTAGGTTGGCTATCCCTTTGGATTTGTAAATCTGAGATACGATAAGTCTGATATAGCCCCTTCTCAGTGGTTCCATCGCACACCGACATGGTCCATAAATTAAATCTATCAAATTTGATTGAGCTCACATCCCAAGTAGATATGCCCTCAATTTGAAATCAAACTAAACCAAACAAACCATATCAAATATCATGAAAAAAATTATGATAAAATTAATTTGACTACTTTTGAGTTGACATAACTCCCCAATGAAATTCACTCAGTAGTCGGCCTAGGTTAGGTCGATTTGTTGTGCATCCAACAAGTCACCCTAGTGGTTGTTCCTTGCTTTGGAAGATATAAGTCTACTATGCCTTCTTTCTAGCACAACTATTGCACATCAAAAGGCAACCCCTTAGGTTATCTAGCTCTTCATAATCGTAGACTATCCCTTTGAATTAGCAAACTTAAGGTAGGACAAGGCAGATATAACCCCTTCTTAGTAGGTCCATCGCATACTGACAAGGTCCATACATTAACTCAAATTAAATTAAACCAAATTTGATTTTCCCCAGTGGAGTTAAATCACACCCTTCTCCCCAGTGGAGTCCCAAATCATATATAAACAAGTTAAGCAAACAAATCAAATTCAAAACCAACCTCCCCAATGGAACCAAATTAAACCAACTCCCCAAATAGAGTCTAAATCAAAGAAATCCAACCAAACTATTCTCTCCAGTGGATACATCTCCAAACAAATCTATGAAATCAAACTCAAATCCCAATCCCCTGTGGATAACTGAACCTGCTTCTAATGGAAGGTTCATATTCCCGATCCCTAGTGGACTCGAGCCCAGATCTCTAGTAGATATGCCTCCACATCAGTTAAAATAAAACAAATTAAAGTCAATTCAATCTTAATACCTATTGTATTATAGATTATTATCTCTAGAGTATCTTCTTTCCATAGATCATATAATAAAATCAAATTCAAACATTATCCCTAGCAGATTTTCTCCTTCTATGCCCTCGACACTCATATGTCATGTCCAATGCATGTGTGATCCCCTAGCAGATCTCCCTCCATGTCCTTGACATGGAATTCTCATCAAATCTTATTTCTTCTCTTATGCACACCTTTAATACTTCAACCAAAAGCCTAACAATGTATTTGTTCAAATTACATCATCTTAACATTGTAATCAACATTTAATGATTTGTGATGGTGCAAGTTCAAACTAACTATACAATATCATGCAAAACAAATTATATTGTTAATTAACACACTATATTTTATTATAATATGATGTTATATTATAATTTTCTATAATATAATATATCGTCTAACATTACACCTTATTAGAATCACTTAAAAGGAATATATAACAAAATTTTCTCAAAATCTGAATAATGTTCATTTTCGATGTACAATTGTTAATTTTCTATTAGAAATGGTACAAAATAGCATAATTTTTGTGTTTCTTCTTGGTGTGTGCCATGAATTTGGCGAAATTCTTTCATCTCAACCTTCAAATGAACATTTTTGTGAGTTTTGACCCAATGTGTTATAACAAAAGTAAAAATACTAAAATGTAAAATAACATTTAGTAACACACCACCACATTCATATATATGTGAAGTTATACTATTATGTATATTATATGTTAATATGTTTTCATATAATATATTATCTTACATTAAACCTTAAAATGAATAACTTTAAGCAAAAAAATTCTAAAATTTGGATGAAAATGAACATTTATTTTTTTTTAATTTTTTGATTAAATGGCACACCATAGCACTCCCCCAATGATGTTCCCTAAAGAGTACCTTAAATTTGGCCAAATCCCCTCATCTTAGCCTAAAATTAGAATTTTATGAATTATACCAATACAAACTCTACTACATCAAACAATAACAAACTAAAATATGTTAAACAATAAGTAGTAATACATACTAATATTCTATAATGCTTGATGCTACACTATGTTATGGCATCATATATTATAATACACTGTAACATATTAAATTATATTATATTCCATATCACATCACAAGGGATTTCTTAAGATAAAAAATCATAAAATTAGTCTAAACAATAAAAAAACTATATATTTTAGTTGTATCACTTACATATTTTAAATTAACATAATATATTATGATGCCATGCTCTACCAATTATGAATTTGGTCAAATTCTGCCATTTTGAAGTCTAAATCAACATTTTTATAAATAATGCTAGTGTAGGCTTGACTGCATGATTGTAAAATATTAAAAGAATTTAAAATTCATAATATATTATGATATATGATGCTATACTATGCTACAAGATATAATATTTATTTTGAAGATAAAATCTTACTTTTTAGACTATAAGTGGCATAGCACACCTTTGGTACTACAACCAAATTCCCACTACAAATTTAATAGATTTCATCATCTGATTTATTAAATTAATATTTTTATTATTTATATTCATATAGGCTATAGGGCACAATACCATAACATACTAAAACATTTCAAAACATCTTATAATATCCAAAAACACATGACTAAATGCTCAAATATATGATGCTACATTATACTTAATATATGGTACTATAAAATGATTTAGGGTTAGAGTTTAGGGTATTCAAATCTCTAATAGTCAAGGGAATGTCTCTTGAAGACATTTTCTTTAGCTACTATAACTATGATAGAATTAGGTCATTCTTTAGATCCACTCCTAATGACATCTTTATTAAAGGTTTAGCTTTTAGGGTTTAGGATAGTTTTAGGGTTTAGGGTTTAGGGTTAATTTAGGGTTTAGGGTTTAGGGTTTGGGGTTTAGGGTTTAGGGTTTAGAGTTGTAGGTTTTAGTGTTTAGGGTTTACAGTTTTAAGGGTTAGGGTTTAGGGTTAAGCGTTTAGGATTTAGGGTTTAGGGTTTATGATTTAGGGTTTAGGGTTTAGGGTTTAGGGTTTAGTTTAGTGTTTAGTGTTTAGGTTTAGGGTTTAGGGTTTAGGGTTTAGGGTTTTACTTTTTAGTTTAGGGTTTAAGTTTTAGTTTAGGGTTTAGGGTTTAGGATTTAAGGGTTTTTTTTAATAGAGAACAAATTAAGATTCAACATTTTTCTTTTTGATTTCATCAACCAAGTAGCACCCAAGGTTTTCTAAGACACAAGCAATGACATAGATAAAAAATGAGCACCATTAGAGTAAATCAAAAATTCTATATAAGTAAAGTTGTCTTTACTATAAAGGCACAAATCCATAAGTAGCAAATCAGATTGGTCGGTCTTCAGTTTCTCTAGTTCCCATCAAAACCATCACCACCTCTCAAGTAACGAGATCTGCCATTCATATCCCCGATCTATTTTACCATCACCACCACAACTGTAACCTCCATCGCTCCTCCCGCCTCCATAACCACCACTCCTCCAACCACCACCTCCATATCCACTAGCACATCTAGATCCCCCACCACCACTGCGATAACCACCACCTCCGCGTTCGCCTCCATCGCCAGATCTAGACCGAGCCTAGTTGACGGAGATGGTCCTGCTGTCAAGGTTCTGCCCATTCTTAAGGTTTAGGGTTAGTTTAGGGTTAGTTTTGGGTTTAGGGTTTAGGTTTGTAGGTTTAGGGTTGTAGGTTTAGTGTTTGGGGTTTAGGGTTAGTTTTAGGGTTTAGGGTTTAGGATTTAGGGTTTAGGATTTAGGGTTTAGGATTTAGGGTTTAGAATTTTTTTAAAAAAAATAATAAAGAAAACTGATAGGTTTGAGTTTATTTAGTCAATTTTTTGTTTATTTTAGTTCATTTTATTTTTTATTTAGGTTTTTTTTTCTATTTAGTTTAGTTTATTTATTTTAGTTTAGGTTTTTTATTTTAGTTTATTTTTTAGGTTTAGGTTTATGTTTTAGTTGAGTTTTATTTTATTTTATTTTTTAAGTTTAGGTTTTATTTTTTATTTTTATGTTAAGGTTTATGTTTTTATTTTCTTTTTTTAGGTTTAGGTTTTAGGTTTTTATTTTAGGTTTATTTTCTAGTTAGGTTAGGGTTTAGATTTATTTGTAGTTTATTTTATTTTATTTAGTTTAAGTTTAGGTTTAGGTTTTGTTTACTTTAGGTTTAGGTTTAGATTTTATTTATTTTAATTTAGTTTATTTTAGTTTAGGTTCAAGTTTATTTTATTTTTAATTTAGATTTAGGTTTTTTTTAGTTAAGGGTTTAAGTTTTATTTTTTATTTATTTTTTAGTTTTATTTTTAGCAATTTTTTAGGTTTTAGGTTTTTATTTAGTATTTTTTATTTTATAATAGGTTTATTTTTTTAGTTTTTATTTCATTTAAGTTATTTATTCTTAGGTTTAATTTAGTTTTTTTTTAGTTTAGGTTTTTATTTATTTTAATTTAGTTTATTTTTATATTTTATTTTATTTTATTTTTTTATTTATTTTATTTATATCTTTTATTTAGTTTAGGTTTAACTTATTATAATTTTAGAGTATAGCATTTAGGGTTTAGGGTTTAGGGTTTAGTGTTTAAAGTTTTAAGGTTTAAGGTTTAGGGTTAGAGATTAAGTTTTAGGGTTTAGGGTTTAGTGTTTAGGTTTTAGGGTTTAAGGTTTTAAGGTTTAAGGTTAGGGTTTAGGTTTAATGTTTACTTTAGGGTTTAGGGTTTTGAGGTTTTGTGTTTAGGGTTTAACAGGTTTAGGGTTTTAGGGTTTAAGGTTTAGGTTGGTTTAGTTTAGGTTTAGTTTAGTTTAGGTTAGGTTTAGTTTTAGGGTTTATAGTTTAGTTTAGGTTTAATTTAGTTTAGTTTAGGTTAGTTAGGGTTTAGTTTAGGGTTTAGGGTTTAGGGTTTTTTAGGGTTTATGGTTTTAGTGTTTAGGGTTTTTTAGGGTTTAGCATTTTGGATTTAGGGTTTAGGGTTTAGGGTTGTAGGTTTAGGATTTTAGGATTAGGGTTTAAGGTTTTGGGTTAGTTTTAGGGTTTAGGGTTTAGTTTAGGACTGGGGTTTAGGTTTAGGGTCTAATTCAACTTTAGTTTAGGGTTAGGGTTTTGATTTCTTTTTGAAGAATAAATTTAGATTCAACATTTCTTCTTTTTGATTTCATCAACCAAGTAACACAGTAAGATTTCTAAGACACAAGAGATGACATATATAAGAAATGAGCACGCATAGAGTAAATCAAAAACCCTAGATAACTAGAATAATCTCCACTGTAAAGACACAGTTCCATAATAGATCGGATCGGCCCTTCTCTAGTTTCTCTAGTTCTCATCAAAACCACCCCGGCTTCTCGAGTAGTGAGATCCACCATGATATCCCTAATCTCCCTCCCACCTAGTTGTAACCTCATCACTCCTCCCATCCATAACTACCACTGCTCGACCACGCCTCCAGATCCCCACCACCACTACAATGTCATCGCCTTCACCTCCACCACGGATCTAGGTGAACAGCTTGGTGATGTTCCTATTATTAAGGTTCTGCCCATTCTTAGGGTTTAGGTTTATTTTTTTTTATTTCATTACTTAAGATTTAGGTTCACGGTTTAGGGTTTAAGGTTTTGGGTTTTTGGTTAGGGTTTATGGTGTAGGGTTTAGGGTGTAGGGTTTAGGGTTTAGGGTTTAGGATTTTAGGGTTTAAGCATTTAGGGTTTACGGTTTAGGATTAGGGTTTAGGGTTTAGTGTCTAGGGTCTAGGATTTAGGGTTTAGGGTTTACGGTTTAGGGTTATAGGGAGGGTTTTGGAGTTAGTTTTAGGGTTTTAGGTTTAGGGTTTAAGATTTAGGGTTTAAGGTTTTTTTAATTAAGTAAACTAGTAGGTTTAGGTTTATTTAGTTTATTTGGTTAATTTTTTATTTATTTTAGTTTATTTTAATTTTTATTTTTATTTAGGTTTTTTATTTTCATTTATTTTAGTTTATTTATTTTATGTTTATTTATTTTATTTTAAGTATTTTATTTTAAATTTTTTTTAGGTTTAAGTTTATTTTTAGTTGAATTTTATTTTTATTTTATTATTTAGGTTTAGGTTTTACTTTTTATTTTTACATTTAGGTTTAGGTTTTTATTTTATATTTTTTAGGTTTAGGTTCTAGGTTTTTATTTTAGGTTTATTTTTAGGTTTAATTTTTTAGTTTAGGTTTAGGTTTGTTTTAGTTTATTTTATTTAAGTTAGTTTAGGTTCAAGTTTAGGTTTAGTTTATTTTAGGTTTAGGTAAGGTTTTATTTATTTTAATTTAGGTTTTAGTTTATTTTATTTTATTTTTTTATTTTTATGTTAGTCTTAGGTTTTTTTAGTTTAAGGTTTAAGATTTATTTTTATTTATATTTAGGTTTAGGTCATTATTTAGTTTTTATTTTATTATTTTTATTTTACATTTAGTTTTAATTTTATTAAGGATTTTAATTCTTAGTTTTATCTTATCTTTTTAATTTAGTTTAGATTTTACATTATTTTATTTTAGTTTATTTTAATTTTTCTAATTTATTTTATTTTTAGGTTTAAGTTTTAGTTTGTGTTTTTATTTTATTTTATTATTATTTAATTTTAGTTTATGTTTTTTTATATATATTATTTTTAGGTTTGATATAATTTAGGTTTAGGTTTTTAGGTTTTTAGGTTTTTAGGGTTTAGGGTTTAGGTTTAGGATTTTGGGGTTTAGGGTTTTAGGGTTTAGGGTTTAGGTTTAGGGTTAGGGTTTAGGGTTTAGGGTTTAGGGTTAGGGTTTAGGGTTTACGGTTTAGGGTTAGTTTAGGGTTTAGGGTTTTAGGGTTTAGGGTTTAGGGTTTAAGGTATAGGGTTGTAGTTTTAGGGTTGTAAGTTTAGTGTTTAGGTTGAGATTAGTTTTAAGGTTTAGGGTTTAGGGATTAGGATTTAGGGTTTAAGGCATTGGGTTATTTAAAAATAATAATAAGTAAACTAGTAGGTTTAGGTTTATTTAGTTTATTTAGTTTTTTTATTTCTTATTTTTTATTTTATTTTTTATTTTTATTTAGGTTAATTTTTAGGTTAAGGTTATTTATTTTAATTTAGGTTTTTTATTTTAGTTTACTTTTCAAGTTTAGGTTTATGTTTATTTTTTAGTTTAGTTTTATTTTTATTTTATTTTTTCGGTGTATGTTTTATTTTTTATTTTTACGTTTACGTTTATGATTTTTATCTTATTTTTTTAGGTTTAGGTTTTAGGTTTTTATTTTAGGTTTATTTTTAGGTTTTATTTTTTAGTTTAGGTTTAGGTTTATTTTTAGTTTATTTTATTTTATTTTTTTAGGGTTTAGGTTTAGTTTATTTTAGGTTTACATTTTATTTTTTTTAGTTTGGTTTATTTTAGTTTAGGTTTAGGTTTATTTTATTATGTTTATTTAGGTTATGTCTTTTTCTAGTTTAGGGTATAGGTTTTATTTTTATTTATATTTAGGTTTTATTTTCAATTTTATTTTTTAGGTTAAGGTTTTATTTAGTTTTTATTTTATTTTTATTTTATTTAGTTTTTTTAGGTTTATTTTATTTTTTTGGTTTATTTTAATTTTTTATTTAATTCTATTTTTAAATTTAGGTTTAGGTTTAGGTTTATGTTTAGTTTAGGTTTTTAGTTTTTTAAGGCTTAGGGTTTCATGTTTAGGTTTGGGGTTTATGATTTAGGGTTGTGTGTTTAGGGTCAAGTTTTAAGGTTTAGTGTTTAGGGTTTAGGGTTTAGGGTTTAGAATTTTAAGGTTTAGTGTTTAGGGTTTAGGGTTTATAGTTTAGGGTATATGGTTTTAAAATTTAGGGTTTAGGGTTTAGAGTTGTAGGTTTAGAGTTCAGGGTTCAGGATTTAGGGTTTAGGGTTAGTTTTAGTATTTTAGGTTTAGGGTTAGGGTTTTTTTAATTTTTTATTTTTTAAATTATGTAAATTTGTAGGTTTAAGTTTATTTAGTTTATTTTTTATTTGTTTTAGTTTATTTTATTTTTTATTTGTATATAGGTTTTTTCTAATTTTTATTTAGCATAGTTTATTTATTTTAGTATAGGTTTTTATTTTAGTTTATTTTCTTAGGTTTAGGTATATTTTTTAGATTAGTTTTATTTTTGTTTTATTTTTCAGGTCTAGATTTTGTTTTTTATTTTTAGGTTTAGGTATTTAATTCATTTTTTTAGGTTTAGGTTTTAAGTATATTTTTAGGTTATAATTTTTAATTTAGGTTTACATTTATTTAAAGTTTATTTAATTTTTTTTAGGGTTTATTTTATTTTAGGTTTAAATTTAGGTTAAGGCTTAGTTTATTTTAGGTTTAGGTTTAGGTTTTATTTATTTTAGTTTAACTTATTTTAGTTTAGGTTTAGGTTTATTTAATTTTTATTTTAAATTTAGGGTTTCGATTTTATTTTTTTTTTTTTTTAGGTTTATTTTTTAGGTTTAGGTTTTTATTTAGTTTTTATTTTATTTTATTTTAGGTTTTTTATTTTTATTTAGGTTTAGTTTTTATTTTAGTTAGGTTTTTTATTTTTTTTAGTTTAGTTTAAGTTTTTATTTATATTATTTTATTTTAGTTTTTTATTTTTTATTTTATTTTCTTTTTAGGTTTAGGTTTAGCTTTTAGTTTAGGTTTTTATTTTATTTTATTTTGGTTAAGGTTATTTTATTTAATTTATTTTTAGGTTATATTTAGTTTAGGTTTAACTTTTTAGCTTTTTTTAGGGTTTAGGGTTTAGGGTTAGTTTAGGGTTCAGGGTTTGGGGTTTAGGGTTTAGGGTTTAGGGTTTAGGGTTTAGGCTTTAGGGCCTAGGTTTTATGGTTTAGGGTTCAGGGTTTAAGGTTTTAGGATTTAGGGTTTTGGGTTCGAGTTTTAGATCTAAGGTCCAGGTTTTAGATTAGGGTTTAGGGCTTTTGGTTTATTTTTAATAGAGAACAAATTCAGATTCAACATTTCTTCTATTCGATTTCATCAACCAAGTAACACACTAAGTTTTCTAAGACAGAAGTTTTGACATAGATAAAAAATGAGGATGCATAGAGAAAATTAGAAACCATAGATAACTAGAACTGTCTCCATTGTAAAGACATAGTTCCATAACTAGCAGATTGGATAGGTTGTTCTTTAATTTCTCCAGTTCCCATCAAAACCACCCCGACCTCTCGAGTAGTGTGATCCGCCATATCCCAATCTATCCCTCGCCACCATGACGGTTGTATCCTCCATCACTCCTCCCGCCTCCATAATCACCACTTGTCCCACCACCACCTCCTTATCCACAACACCTCTAGATCCCCGATAACAATTGCAATAATCACCGCTTCAATCATCACCTTCACCAATAGATCTAGACTGAGTCTTATTGATGATAACGTTCCTGCCATCAAGGTTCTATGCATTCTTAGGGTTTATGTTTAGGTTTATTAAGTTTTAGGATTTAGGTTTATTTTTAAATTTATTTAGTTACTTTAGGTTTGGGTTTAGGGTTTGGCATTTAGGGTCTAGGGGTCAGGGTTTGGGTTTAGGATTTAGGGTTTAGGGTTTAGGGTGTAGGGTTTAGGGTTTAGGGTTTAGGGTTTAGGGTTTAGGGTTTTAAGGTTTATGCTTTTAGGGTTTAGGGTTTAGGGGATTAGGGTTTAGGGTTTAGGGTTTGGATTTGTAAATTTAAGGTTTAGGGTTTAGCATTTAAGGTTTAAGGTTTAAGGTTTATGGTTTAGGATTTAGTGTTTAGGGTTCTTTTTAAAATTAAGTAAACCAGTAGGTTTTGGTTTATTTAGTTTATTTAGTTTATTTTTTATTTATTTTAGTTTATTTTATTTTTAATTTTTATTTAGGTTTATTTTTTATTTTTATTTATTTTAGTTTATTTATTTTAGGTTTTTATTTTGGTTTAGGATTATTATTTTAATTTATTTTTTAGGTTTAGACCTAAGTTTATGTTTATTTTTAGTTGAGCTTTATTTTTATTTTATTTTTTAGGTTTAAGTTTTATTTTTTTTTTTAGGTTTAGGTTTAGGTTTTTATTTTATTTTTTTAGGTTTAGGTTTTAGATTTTTATTTTAGTATTTATTTTTTTAGTTTAGGTTTAGCTTTATTTGTAGTTTATTTTATTTATATAGTTTAAGTTTAGGTTAGTTTAGTTTATTTTAGGTTAGTTTATGTTTATTTATTTTAGTTTGGGTTTAAGTTTATTTTATTTTGTTTATTTTATTTTTATTTTAGGTTTACATTTTTTTTATTTTAGGGCTTAGATTTTATTTTCTATTTGTTTTTAGGCTTTACATTTAAGTTTATTTTATCAGTTTAGGTTTTGATTTAGTTTATATTTTACTTTAGTTAAGGTTTATTTTATTTTTATTTTACGTTTAGTTTTGATTTTATTAAGGTTTTTTAATACTTAGTTTTATTTTATTTTTTAGTTTAGTTTAGGTTTTTCTTTATTTTATTTCCTTTATTTTTATTTTTTATTTTATTTTATTTTAGGTTTAGGTTATAGTTTAGGTTTTTATTTTATTTTATTATTTTATTTTATCGAGGTTTGCATTTTTTTATTTATATTTTTAGGTTATATTTAGTTTAGGTTTAGATTTTTAGGTTTTTAGGGTTTAGGGTTTTAGGGTTTAGGTTTTTATTTTATTTTATTATTTTATTTTATCTAGGTTTACATTTTTTTATTTATATTTTTTTAAATTATATTTAGTTTAGGTTTAGGTTTTTATGTTTTTAGGGTTTAGGGTATAGGTAGGGTTTTAGGGTTTAGGGTTTTTTGTTTTTTTAAGAGAGAACAAATTCATATGCCCTTTCTTCAAAAAATCTCCATTCAAAAATAAAGCAATATTGTTATAAAAGGCATGGGGATCATCAAAAGCTATCAATTTCAAAGAAGAGCATTCAGAATCATCCACAACATTAGACAAAGAAAAATCAGAAGTAGTATGCATTTCAAAATCATAAGTGAAAGAAGGAGCAGAAATGGCTTGATTAAGAGCACAATTATCAATATTTTCCCCTTCCAACAAAATCTGAAGAGTCTCCTCCCTATCTTCATTCATAATAGAAGCAAGAGAAGTAGAATCTAGATTTTCAGTATAATCTTCATGCAAGGGATTAAACTAAGATTCAAATCCCTATGAAACACATAGCATATTACCAAAATTCTTAACATAATTACTAGCCATAGAAAAACCATCAGTTTGAACCGAAACATAACTATTCACAATGAGAGAATTGTCACAGGTATATAAATCTTATTTTTGGAAAGAAGGATCACCAATATTAACAAGATTGTTAGAACCAGAAGTTAAAATATTAGAAATAAGAATATTCTTTTCACCACCATTCTCAATCATAGAAAGTAAAGAAATAGTCTCTTTCCCATGATCTAAAGCAGACATAGGAGAAAGAGAAACAACATCCAACTGATTGGAAGAAATGGCATTAGCATCAACAATATTTGAACTGTCATCATGAAATGACATATGGATAACATCCAAACCATTAGAATCATTAACCAAAGCCTCTAAAGTGTTCCCTTTAAGAGAATCATCAAAAGAAACACTTAGAGCATGATTATTAGTAAAAACTTTTTCAGAAACATCAAAATTACCTTTCACATTAGACAAATCATTAATAGATAAAACTTTTTTAGAAGATTCAAAAATATGATTTATTAATATCAATCTCTATAGGAATTCTAGCAACATAAGGTTTAGTAGTTGTTCTTTGATCAATAAAGGCACCAAAAATCAACCCAATAGCATAAAGAATCGATGATTAAATAGATGAATCTTCAAGTTAGGTAAATTAATCTCAAATGGAAATAATAGGAGGCTGTTCATAACATCAAACATAGGCATCCATAGAATACACATTTGATAAGTAAAAACATAGTAAGAATGCCAAGAAAAAATTCTTTAGTAATTAAAGTTATTAAAGAGTTTAGTTAGAACATGCCTTGCATCAATCAGCCTAGTAGAAAAAGAACAAGGTAAATTTAAGCTATGAAAAAAAGAATGAATATCATCCATCTTTGGCCGTTTAAATGAAAACTTTACAATCAAAGAAAAAGCAAAAGGCTCAGTTAGTCGTTCATTATCGTCATCTGAAATCATAATTGTCGGAGTACCTTTAAAAGTCATATGAAGAAAATTTAAAGGAGGTTCAGTGGAGGAATTCTAACCAGCTAAAGCCTCTTTGAAAGATTTTGTAATGGCAGGTAATTTAGTGGTTGGATTACCCAAAATCTAATGCCCTAGCGGGATACATCGACACATGGGATTTACCCCATGGATTTGAAGAAGCTGATGCCATGAGTCACGACGTTGTGACAAGAACATGTTGAGATCAGCCCACTGACAATCTATGGGGAATCTAAGAGAGAAAGTGATCGAAAACTCACCAAGAACACGAGGGATCCCAAAATTGCCAAATAATAGGGTTTAGTTTAGTTTTAGGGTTTAGGTTTTAGGTTTAGTGTTTATTAGTTATTATTAGGTTATTATTAGCTTATTTTTAATTTTATGTTTAGTTTAATTTTAGTTAGGTAATTAGTTTAGTTTTATTAGTTTTAATTTTAGTTTTTATTATTTTAGGTTAGTTCATGGGGGGGGGGGGGGTAGTTTAGGTTTAGTTTATTAGTTTATTTAGTTAGTTTGTTTATTAGGGTTTATTTATTTTAGTTTCTTTATTAGTTATTAGTTAGTTAGTTAGTTATTATTATTAGTTTATGGTTTTATTATTATTTAGGTTTTGGTTAGTTTTAGTTAGTGGTTTAGTTTTATTAGTTTAGTTTTGTTAGATTATTTATTATTTTGTTGGTTTAGTTTATTAGTTTTATTGGTTTAGTTATGGTTTTAGGTTTATTAATTTATTATTTTTTAGTTTAGTTTATGGTTTAGTTTTTTATTTGTTATTATTAGTTATTTATTGTTTATTATTATTATTAGTTTTGTTCTAGTTTAGATTTTCTTCTTTAGTTTATGTTTATTATTAATAATTTAATTATTATTATTTAGTTTATTTATTTAGTTAGGGTTTAGGGTTTAGTTCTTTAGTTATTTAGTTATTTATTAGTTAGATTATTAATTTTATTATTATTAGTTTATTAGTTTAGTTAGTAATTTTATTATTATTGTTTATTATTATTATTTAGTTTAGTTTAGTTAGTTTTTTAGTTTCATTATTATTAGTTTAGTTTATTAGTTTATTAGTTTATTAGTTATTAGTTATTTATTATTAGTTTTATTTAGTTTATTATTAGTTTTAGTTTTTTATTAGTTATTATTATGGATTTAGTTTATTAGGTTTTATTTGTTAGTTATTAGTTTATTTTAGTTTAGTTTTATTATAAGTTTATTAGTTTTTTTAGTTATTATTTAGTTATTATTATTAGTTTTATTTGTTTAGTTATTAGTTATTTTACTTTAGTTTAGTTTGTTATTATTAGTTTTATTATTATTAGTTTTTTTAATTTAGGTTTTGGGGTTTAGTGTTCAGGTTATTTAGTTTTTTGATTATTAGTTTTAGTTAGTTTAGTTATTAGTTTTTTATTTAGTTAGTTTAGTTATTATTAGTTTATTATTAGTTAGTTAGTTATTATTAGTTAGTTTTTAATTAGTTTATTATTATTTATTAGTTTAGTTAGTTTCTGTTCATTTTAGTTTAGTTTTAGTTATTTATTATTTAGTTTATTATTATTTTTAGTTTAGTTTAGTTAGTTTTTATGTTATTAGGTTTTATTATTATTTAGTGTTTTTTAGTTATTATTAGTTTTTAGTTTAGTTTATTTTTTATTATTATAATTATTAGTTTATTAGTTTTGTTATTTTTAGTAGTTAGTTTATTATTTTGTTTATTATTATTAGGTTTAGTTTATTTATTTAGGTTTTATTTATTATTTAGTTTATTATTAGTTTAGTTTATTATTACTATAAGTTTTGTTATTAGTTTTATTTAGTTTAATTTATTATTAGTTTATTAGTTTAGTGTTAGTTGTTATTAGTTATTTAGTTTTTTGGTTTATTTTTTTTTAGTTTTATTTAGTTATTATTATTAAGTTAGTTTATTGTTTATTAGTTTAGTTTTGGCTTAGTTTTTTTAGTTAGTTAGTTATTATTATTAGTTATTTATTAGTTATTTAGTTAGTTTATTAGTTTTAGTTTATTAGTTATTAGTTTTAGTTTACTTAGTTGAATTATTATTAGTTTAGTTATTGGGTTTAGTTTTATTATTAGTTAGTTATCTATTAGGTTAGTTATGTTTATGGTTTAGGTTTATTAGTTAGTTATTATTATTAGTTAGTTATTTATTAAGGTTTAGTTTAGTTAATTTATTAGTTTAGTTTTGGTTATTAGTTTAGGTTTAGTTTAGTTTTTATTAGTTTTATTAGTTTAGCTTATTTTTAGTTAATTTATTAGTGGGTTTCTTTTGTTTATGTTTAATTTAGTTATTAGTTTGTTTATTAGCTTAGTTAGTTTTAATTATTATTAGTTTATTAATTTTGTAATTATTATTTAGTTAGTTTAGTAAAGTTAGTTTTATTACTTTTTATTTTAGTTTATTATTAGCTTATTAGTTTTAGTTTATTATTTATTGGTTTTAGTTTATTATTTATTAGTTTTATCTTTAGTTAGTTTAGTTTCATGTTTTATTAGTTTCTTATTAGGGTTTAGGGTTTTGAGTTTAGGGGTTTGGGGTTTAGGGTTTAGGGTTGTAGGTTTAGGGTTTAGGGTTAGTTTTAGGGTTTAGCATTTAGGGTTATGGTTTTTATCTTTTGTTTTTTAGGGTTTAGGGTTTTGGGTTTAGGTTTTAGGTTTAGGGTTCATGTTTTAGTTTAGGGTTTAGGGTTTTTAGTTTTTTTTAATAGAGAACTAATTCAGATTCAACATTTCTTCTTTTTGATTTCATCAACCAAGTAACACACCAAGTTCTCTATGACACAAATGACGATATAGATAAAATATGAGCACACATAGAGCAAATAAAAAACCCTAGATAAATAGAATCGTCTCTACTGTAAAGACATGGTTCCGTAAGCAATAGATCAGATCAACCGTTCTTCAGTTTCTCTAGTTCCAATCAGAACCACCCGGGCCTCTCGAGTAGTGGGATCCACCATTATATCCCCAATCTCTCCCTCCACCACCACCATAACTCTAACCTCCATCCTCTTCCTACCTCCATAACCACCACTACTTCGACCACCACCTCCATATCCACTAGCAACTCCAGTTCCCCCACTACAACTATGATATGCCACTTCATGCCATCCACCTAGATCTAGGCGGCATGGTTGGCGGTGGTGTTCCTCTTCAAGGTTCTTCCCATTCTTAGGGTTTGGATTTTTTTTTTGACCTCACTCTTAGGTTCTGCCCATTTCTTTGGGTTTAGGTTTAGGTTTAAGTTTATTAGGTTTTAGGGTTTAGGTTTATTTTTTTAATTTATTTAATTACATTAAGTTTAGGTTTAGGGTTTGGGGTTTAGGATTAGGGTTTAGGGATTAGGGTTTAGGATTAGGGTTTATGGTTTAGGGTTTAGCTTTTAAGGTTTAGGGTTTAGGGCTTAAGGTTTATGCTTTTAGGGTTTAGGGTTTACGGTTAGGGTTTATGGTTTAGGGTCAGGGTTTAGGGTTTAGGGTTTAGGGTTTAGGATTTAGGGTTAAGGGTTTAGGGTTGTAGGTTTAGTTTTGTAGGTATAGGTGTTAGGGTTAGTTTTTTTTTTTTAGGGTTTTTTAAATTAAGTAAACCGGTAGGTTTAGGATTATTTAGTTTATTTATTTTATTTTTTATTTTAGGTTTAGCTTTTTTATTTTTTATAGTTTAGTTTATTTAGTTTAGATTTATTTATTTTAGTTTAGGTTTTTCTATTCTAGTTTATTTTCTAGGTTTAGATTTATGTTTAGGTTTATTTTTAGTAGTTTATTTTTTAGGTTTAGGTTTTATTTTTTCTTTTTAGGTTTAGGTTCAAGTTTTTATTTTATTTTTTTAGGATTATGTTCTATGTTTTTATTTTAGTTTACTTTTAGGTATTATTTTTTAGTTTAGGTTTAGGTTTATTTTTAGTTGAGTTTTATTTTTATTTTATTTTTTTGTTTTAGGTTTTATTATTTATTTTTTAGGTTTAGGTTAAATGTTTTAATTTAATTTTTTAGGTTTAGGTTTTAGGTTTAT
Organism: Cymbidium sinense; assembly: GCA_021442155.1. Taxonomy (NCBI): domain Eukaryota; kingdom Viridiplantae; phylum Streptophyta; class Magnoliopsida; order Asparagales; family Orchidaceae; genus Cymbidium; species Cymbidium sinense. The sequence continues at coordinate 83,605,799 of CM038216.1, read as the reverse complement.
TTTTATGTTTTATTTTTTTATTTAGGTTTAGATTTATTTTTAATGTATTTTATTTAGTTTAGGTTTATGTTTAGGTTTTGTTTATCTTAGGTTTAGGTTTAGGTGATATTTATTTTAGTTTATTTTAGGTTTATTTTATTTTGTTTATTTTATTTTTATTTTAGGTTTAATTTTTTTTAGTTTAGGGTTTATGTTTTATTTTTTATTTATTTTTAGGTTTTTCTTTCAATTTAGGTTTTTCTTTAGTTTTTGTTTTAATTTATTTTATTTTACAGTTAATTTTTATTTTATTTAGATTTTTTAATTCTTAGGTTTATTTTATTTTTTGTTTAGTTTACATTTTTATTTATTTTATATTAATTTATTTTTATTTTTATTTTATTTTATTTTATTTTTTTAGTTTAGGTTTATGTTTTAATTTATTTTTATTTTATTTTAATTTTTGATTTTATTTAGGTTTAGGTTTTTTTATTTAGTTTAAGTTTAGGTTTTTACATTTTTAGGGTTAGGGTTTAGGGTTTAGGGTTTATGGTTTTAAGGTTTAGGGTTTAAGGTTTTAGGCTTTAGGGTTTAGGGTTTAGGTTTTAGGCTTTAGGGTTTAGGATTTTTAAGGTTTACTGTTTAATGTTTAGGGTTTAGGGTTTAGGGTTTAGGGTTTAAGGTTTAGGTTTAGCTTAGGGTTTAAGGTTAGTTTTTGGTTTAGGGTTCATGGTTATTAGGGTTTAGGGTTTAGGGTTTGTTTAGGGTTTAGGGCTAAGTTTTAGGGTTTAAGGTTTTGGGTTTTGGGTTAGGGTTAGGGTTTAGGTTTAGGTTTAGGGTTTAGGGTTTAGGGTTTAGGGTTTAGGGTTTAGTGTTACTTTTAGGGTTTGGTGTTTAGGGTTTAGGGTTTAGGGGTTAGTTTTATTCAGATTTTTATTTTATTTTTTTAGGATTAAGTTTTATGTTTTATTTTAGTTTACTTATAGGTATTATTTTTTAGTTTAGGTTTAGGTTTATTTTTAGTTGAGTTTTATTTTAATTTTATTTTTTTGGTTTAGGTTTTATTATTTATTTTTAGGTTTAGGTTAAAAGTTTTAATTTAATTTTTTAGGTTTAGGTTTTAGGTTTTTATTTTTTTATTTAGGTTTAGATTTATTTTAATTTATTTTATTTTATTTAGTTTAGGTTTATGTTTAGGTTTAGTTTATCTTAAGTTTCGGTTTAGGTGTTATTTATTTTAGTTTATTTTAGGTTTATTTTATTTTGTTTATTTTTTTATTTTAGGTTTAAATTTTTTTTAGTTTAGGGTTTATGTATTATTTTTTTTTATTTATTTTAAGTTTATTTTTTAGTTTAGGTTTTTCTTTAGTTTTATTTTATTTTATTTTATTTTACACTTAGTTTTTATTTGATTTAGATTTTTTAATTCTTGGGTTTATTTTATTTTGTTTAGTTTATGTTTTTATTTATTTTATTTTAGTTTATTTTTATTTTTATTTTTATTTTTATTTATATTTTTATTTATATTTTATTTTTTAGTTTATGTTTAGGTTTTACTTTATGTTTTTATTTTATTTTAATTTTTGATTTTATTTAGGTTTAGGTTTTTTTATTTAGTTTAAGTTTAGGTTCATAGGTTTTTAGGGATTGTGTTTAGGGTTTAGGGTTTATGGTTTTAAGGTTTAGGGTTTAGGGTTTTAAGCTTTAGGGTTTAGGGTTTAGGTTTTAAGCTTTAGGGTTTAGGATTTTTAAGGTTTAGTGTTTAATGTATAGGGTTTAGGGGTTTGGGTTGAGGGTTAGTTTAGGGTTTAAGGTTAATTTTGGGTTTAGGGTTCATGGTTATTAGGGTTTAAGGTTTAGGGTTTGTTTAGGGTTTAGGGCTACGGGTTTTAGGGTTTTAAGGTTTAAGGTATTGAGCTTTGGGTTATGGTTAGGGTTTAGGGTTTAGGGTTTAGGGTTTAGGGTTTAAGGTTTAGGGTTTAGGGTTAGGGTTTAGGGTGGTAGGTTTAGGGTTTAGGGTTTTGGGTTAGTTTTAGGGCTTTGTGTTTAGTGTTTAGGGTTTAGGGTTTATGGTTAAAATTAAGTAAACTAGTAGGTTTAGGTTTATTTAGTTTATTTAATTTATTTTTTTATTTTTATTTAGGTTTATTTTTTATTTTTATTTAGTTTAGTTTATTTATTTGAGGTTTATTTATTTTAGTTTAGGTTTTTTATTTTAGTTTATTTTTTAGGTTTCAGTTTTTGTTTATGTTTATTTTTTAGTTTAGTTTTTATTTTATTTTATTTTTTGGGTTTAGGTTTTATTTTTTAATTTTAGGTAAAGGTATAGGTTTTATGTTTTTATTCTAGATTTATTTTTAGGTTTTATTTTTTAGTTTAGGTTTAGGTTTATTTTTAGTTTACTTTATTTTTTTTAGTTTAGTGTTTAGGTTTAGGTTTAGGTTTTATTTATTTTAGTTTAGGTTTAGGTTTATTGGTTTAGCTTTTTTTTTATTTGTGGTTTAGGTTTTATTTTTTTTTTATTTTTAGGTTTTATTTTTAAGTTTATTTTTTAGGTTTAGGTTTTTATTCAATTTTTATTTTATTTTATTTTAGGTTTATTTTATTTTTATTTTATCTTTAGTTTTATTTTATTTAGGTTTATTTTATTTTTTAGTTTAGTTTTGGTTTTCATTTATTTTAGTTAGTTTAGTTTTTATTTTTTATTTTATTTTATTTTTAGGTTTAGGTTCAGGTTTAGGATTATGTTTAGATTTTAGTTTAGCTTTTTGTCTTATTGTATTTTTTTTATTTTCTTTAGGTTTAGGATTTTTTTATTTTTTTTAATTTTTAGGTTTTATTTAGTTTGGGTTTAGGCTTTAGGTTTTTAGGGATTAGGGTTTAGGTTTTAGGGTTTATGGTTTGGGGTTTGGGGTTTAGTGGTTAAGTTTTAGGATTTAGGGTTTAGGGTTTTAGGATTTATTGTTTAAGGTTTATGGTTTAGGGTTTTAGGGTAGTGTTTAGGTTTAGGGTTTAGGTTTTAGGTTTAGGTTTTAGGTTTAGGGTTCAAGTTTTAGTTTAGAGCATTAGGTTTTGGTTTTTTTTAGCAGAGAACAAATTCAAATTCAATATTTCTTCTTTTGAATTCATCAACCAAGTAACACTAAGTTTTCTAAGACATAACTAACAACATTCAAAATGAGCACGCATAGAGCAAATCCAAAACCCAAGGTAACTAGAACCATCTCTACTGTAAAGTCACAATACCATAAGCAGCAGATCTGATTTGATGTTCTTCAGTTTCTCCAGTTCCCTTCAGAATCACCCCAGCCTCTCGACTAGCGGGATCCTCCATCATATCCCCGATCTCTCCCCCCACCACCACGATGGTTGTAACCTCTGTCATTCCTTACGCCACCAAAACTACCACTGCTCCGACCACCACCTCCATATCCACCAGGACGTCCAGATCCCCCACCGCCACTGTGATAACTGTTGCCTCTACCTTTGCCTCCACCAGATCTAGGATCACGGTTGGTGATGTTCCTGCGTGAGGTTCTCCCATTTTAGGGTTTTGGTTTAGGTTTAGGTTTATTAGGTTTTAGGGTTTGGTTAATTTAATCATTTATTTACTTTCTTTAGGTTTTAGGGTTTGGGGTTTATGGTTTAGTTTTAGGTTTAGGGTTTAAGGTTTAGGGGTTTAGGTTTTAGGGTGAGTTTAGGGTTTTTAGGGTTTTAGGTTTAGGAGTTTAAGGTTTTCTTAAATTAAGTAAACTGGTAGGTTTAGGCTTATCTAGTATATTAAGTTTATTTTTAATTATTTTTAATTTACTTTATTTATTTAGTTTTATTTAGGTTTATTTTTTATTTTTATTTAGTTTAGTTTATTTATTTTAGGTTTATTTATTTTAGTTTAGGTTTTTTATTTTAGTTTATTTTTTAGGTTTAAGTTAATTTTTTAGTTGAATTTTATTTTTATTATATTTTTGAGGTTTATGTTTTAGGTTTTTATTTTATGTTTATTTTAAGGTAATATTTTTTAGTTTAGGTTTAGTTTTATTTTTAGTTTATTTCATTTTATTTAGTCTAGGTTTAGGTTTAGGTTTAGTTTTTTTTATATTTAGGTTTAAGTTTTGTTCATTTTAGTTGTGTTTATTTTAATTTAGGTTTAAGTCTATTTTATTTTATTTTTATTTTAGTTTTAGGTTTTCTTTATTTCAAGTTTAAGGTTTTTTTATTTATTTTTAGGTTTATGTTTTAGGTTTAGGTTTTTATTATATTTTATTTTAGGTTTTTATATTTTATTTTATGATTATTATTTATTTTATTTAGGTTTTATTCTTAGGTTTATTTTATTTTTTGGTTTAGTTTAGGTTTTATTTATTATATCTTACTTATTTTACTTTTAGTTTTTTTATTTTTAAGTTTAGGTCTAAGTTTTAGTTCAGGTTTTATTTTATTTTATTTTATTATTATATTTGGTTTAGGTATTTTATTTATTTTTTATTTTAGGTTATATTTAGTTTAGGTTTAGGGTTTAAGGTTTAGGGTTTAGGGTTTAGGGTTTAGGTTTAAGGTTAGGGTTTAGGGTTTAGGGTTTAAGGTTTAGTGTTTAGGCTTTAAGGTTTAGGGTTTTAGGGTTTATGGTTTAAGGTTTAGGGTTAGCTTAGGGTTTAGGGTTAGTTTAGGGTTTAGGGTTAGTTTAGGGTTTATGATTTTTAGGGTTTAGGGTTTACAGTTAGCTTAGGGTTTAGGGATTAAGGCTTAGGGTTTAGGATTTAGGGTTTAGGGTTTAGGGTTTAGGGTTAGTTTAGAGTTTAGGGTTTAAGGTTTTATTTATTTGAGGTTTAGGTTTTTTAGTTTAGGGTTTAGGTTTATTTTATATTTATTTTAAGTTTTATTTTAAGTTTATTTTTAGGTTTAGAATTTTATTTAGTTTTTTATTTATTTTATTTTAAGTTTATTTTATTTTTATTTAATGTTTAGTTATTTTATTTAGGTTTATTTTATTTCTAGTTTAGTTTAAGTTTTATTTATTTTATTTTAGTTTAGGTTTTATTTATTTATTATTTTATTATTAGGTTTAGGGTTAGGTTTAGGTTTAGGTTTAGATTTTAGTTTAGGTTTTTATTTTATTATATATTTTTATTTTATTTAGGTCAAGGTTTTTTTAATTTTTGGTTTTATTTAGTTTGGGTTTAGGCTTTTAGGTTTTTAGGGTTTCGGGTCTAGGGTTTAGGGTTAGTTTATACTTTCGGGTTTATGGTTTGGGGTTTGGGGTTTAGGGTTTAGGGTTTAGGTTTTAGGGTTTAGGGTTTAGGTTTTTTAGGGTTTAGGGTTTAGGGTTTATGGTTTTAGGGTTTAGGGTTTAGGGTTTAGGGTTGGTTTTAAGGTTTAGGGTTTAAGGTTTTGGTTTTTTTTTTAGCAGATTGATTCAACATTTCTTCTTTATTGATCAACCAAGTAACACTCAAAGTTTTCTAAGACACAAGTAACAACATAGTTCAAAAATGAGCACCATAGAGCAAACCCAAAACCCTAGATGACTAAAACCATCTATCAGACCGTTCCATAAGCATATTGAATTTGGCGTTCTTGTTTCTAGTTCCCATCAAAACCACCCCAACATCTCAGTGTATCCTCTATCATATCCTCGATCTCTCCCCGCCATGTGATGGTTTAAACCTCTGCTCCTCTCTATCATAACCACCCTTTTGACCATCACCTACATATCCACCCGGCATGCCTAGATCCCCACCACCAATATATGATGCCCCACCTTCGTCTCCACCGCAAGATCTAGACTGAACCTAATTGATAGTGATCGTTCTTAGGGTTTTGGCTAGGGTTTAGGTTTATTAAGTTTTAGGGTTTGGATTATTTTATAATTTATTTAGTTACTTTAGGCTTAGGTTTAAGGTTTAGGGTTTTGAGCTTAGGGTTTAGGGTTAGGGTTTAGGCTTTAAGTTTTAGGGTTTAGGATTAGGGTTTAGGGTTTAAGGTTTAGGGTTTAGGGTTGTAGATTTAGGGTTTAGGGTTTAGGATTTAGGGTTTAAGGTTTTTTTAAAAAAATTTAAGTAAACCAGTTGGTTTAGGTTTATCTAGTATAATATGTCTATTTTTATTTTTTTAGTTTACTTTATTTTTTAGTTTTACTTAGGTTTATTTCCTATTTTATCTAGTTTTGTTTAAGTTTTTTTATTTAAATTTATTTTGTAGGTTTAAGTTAATTTTTTAATTGAGTTTTATTTTTATTTTATTTTTTAGGTGTATGTTTTATTTTTCCTTTTTAGGTTTAGGTTTAGGCTTTTATTTTATTTTTTAGGTTTTTTTTTTTATGTTTATTTTTAGGCTTTATTTTTTAGTTTAGGTTTAGGTCTATTTTTAGTTTATTTTATTTTATTTTATTTTATTTTATTTTTTTAGGGAAACCCCATGATACGGGGGTATTTTATTGCCACAAAAAAGGTTACAAGGTCCTTAAAGGGATAAACTCAAACTCGCTCAAAGAGCTACAATCACCTAAGAGTAAATCCCCAACTAAGTACATCCAAGAGCAAAAGAAAACATTAAAGCAATCAAAAGATACAAGATGATTAACATAATAAGCTAAAGAAAGATAAGGCCAATGCTCGATGGTTGTAAGAGTGCTTGGTAATATGGAGCAAACAAGATAAAAGAGAGAAACACCAAAGTTATAATGAGAGAGAGATTAGAAAGCAGTTAAGGTACACAAAAAAAGAAGAAAATAATATAATATGAGTATGATAATAAGGAAATGGGATAGAAGGCTCAGCTCAATCACACCATGTTGGGGCGGATGCAAATATGAGCATCCAAACTTGAGAAGGGTTACATCACATGAGCTACTACCAGAACCAAAAGGGTGAGAACATCAAGCCATCATAGCCAACAAACCTGTGAGAAGGAAGCACCCAATTGTTGATATTCTTGTGAGCTTTATTACCTGCAAACCTAAGCAAAATCATATCTAAAATATATAGGTAATTGCTAAGAGCTGAAGGATAAGGAGTTTCATTCAAGAAAATTATCATCAATATAGCCATCTTGACATGAGAATACATAAACATAAGTGAGTGAGCCATCTTAGCTAGAGTCTCCTGAATAGCCATGTTCAGGAAAGGAATTAGTTCAGCATATAATCCCTCCATAAGAAAATTACAGAGGAGACAACTAGCTGAAAATCTATTAAATAAGTCAATGAGCCTATAATTAACACCATCCCAATCACATGATATGTAAATGAATCTTTCAGTGCAGAAAACAACCCAGGAAACAATCCCCTTATTAATGTCCTGGAGAAAGCAATAGTAAAGAAAGACAGCATAGCTCAACACAGGGAATGAACTGCAACCAACCAGAATTAGCACCGAGAAAGAACAGTTAGAGCAGCAGCTCCAATAACATTCAGAACCACCATTCAAATAATCCAGCTGCTCGACAATCAATCCAAAGAACAAGGCAAAGGCAAAACCTCCAAGATGGCGGGGACTAAAGTGGCCATAATACCATTCTTTTGAATAACTACTCATAAGACTGAACAACCAATCAGA
>CM038216.1:83464945-83598167 GCA_021442155.1 Cymbidium sinense | reverse complement strand
CACCTAAAAATTAAAATAAAAATAAAACTTGACTAAAAAATAAACTTAATCCTAAACCTAAATCTACAAAGTAAACCAAAATAAAAAACCTAAACTAAAATAAATAAACTAAAAATAAATAAATTAAACTAACTAAAAATAAAAAATAAATTTAAATAAAAATAAAAAATCAAACAAACTAAAATATAAAAAATAAACTACATAAACAAAATACACTTAAACGTACCCATTTACTTAATTTTTTTAAACAAAAACTATAAACCCTAAATCTTAAACCCTAAACCCTAAACCATGAACCTACGACTCTAAATCCTAAACCCTAAACCTTAAACCCTAAAAACCTTAAACCCTAAACCCTAAACCCTAAAAGCATAAATCCTAAAACCCTAAACCCTAAACCCTAAATCCTAAACCCTAAACCCTAAACAATAAACCCTAACCCTAAACCTAAACCCTAAATGGATAAACCCTAAAACCTTAAACCCTAAAATAACCCTAAACTCTAAGCCATAAACATCAAACCCTAAACCTAAACCTAAAGTAACTAAATAAATTAAAAAGTAAACCCAAACCCTAAAACCTAATAAACCTAAACCCTAAGAATGGGTAGAACATGGACGGTAAGAACATTACCGTCAATGAAGCTCAGTCTAGATCTGGCAGTGGTGGCGGAGGTGGAGGTTATCACAATGGTGGTGAGGGATTTGGAGGTGCTGGTAGATATGGAGGTGGTGGTCGAAGTAGTGGTGGTTATGGAGGACGGAGGAGAAACGGAGGTTACAACCGTGGTGGTGGCAGAAGGAGAGATCGGGGATATGATTATGGATATCACTATTCGAGAGGCTGGGGTGGTTCTGATGGGAACTGGAGAAACTGATGAATGGTAGATCCGATCTATTGCTTATGGAACTATGTCTTCATAGTAGAGAGGGTTCTAGTTATCTAGGGTTTTTGATTGGCTCTATGCATGCTCATTTTTTATCTATGTCATCACTTGTGTCTTAGAAAACTTGGTGTGTTACTTGGTTGATGAAATAGAAAAGAAGAAATGTTGAATCTGAATTTGTTCACCGTTAAAAAAAATTAAAAAATAGTAAACCCTTAACTAAAACCAAATCCTTAAACCTAAAACCTAAAGCTTAAATCGTAAACCTTAAACCCTAAAAACCCTAAACTCTAAACCCTAAACCCAAATCCGCAATCCTTAACCCTAAACTCTAAACCCTAAACCCTAAACCCCTAACCCTAAACTAAACCTAAACTTAAAATAAACTAAACCTAAACTTAAACCTAAACTAAATATAATAAAATAAACTAAAAATAAACTTAAACCTAAACTAAAAAAATAAAACCCAAAAATAAACCTAAAATAAAAACCTAATACCTAAACCTAAAAATATAATAAAAACATAAACATAAACCTAAAAATAAAAAATAAAACCTAAACCTAAAAAATAAAATAAAAATAAAACTTAAGTAAAAAATAAACCTAAACGTAAACCTAAACCTAAAAAATAAAATAAAATAAAAAACTTAAACTAAAATAAATAAACTAAACTAAATAAAAATAAAAAATTAAGATAAATAAAAATAAAAAATAAAATAAACTACATAAACTAAATAAACCTAAACCTATCGATTTACTTAATTTAAAAAAAAACTTAAACCCTAAAGCATAAACTCTAAACTCTAAATCCTAAACACTAACCCTAAACCCTAAAAACCTAAACCATAAAAAAATAAAACCCTAAACTAAAACCAAAAAACCTAAACCTAAACTAAATAAAACCTATAAATAAATATACAAAACCTAAACATAAATAAAAAATAAAATAAAGTAAACTAAATAAATAAAAATAAATAGAAATAAAATAAATAAAACCTAAACTAAACTAAATAATTAAAATAAACACAATAATGAAAACTTAAATAAAATAAAACTAAATGTAAAATAAAATACATAAACCTAAAATAAAATAAAATACTAAATAAAAAAATAAACCTAAAGTAAATAAATATAAATATAAATAAAACTAATAAACTAAAAAATAAAAAAAATAAAGAAAATAAAAAAACCTAAACCTAAATAAAATAATATAAACTAAAATAATAAAACCAAAATGTAAACATTAAATAAACTAAACCTAAACCTAAACCTAAACTAACTAAAATAAAAGAGACTAAAAATAAACATAAACCTAAACTAAAAAATAAAACCTAAAACCTAAACTTAAAAAAAATTAAATAAAAACCTAAACCTAAACCCAAAAGTTAAAAAATGAAACCTACACCTAAAAAAATAAAATAAAATAAAACTAAAACTAAACCTAAACCTAAACCTAAACAAAAAAAAATAACTTAAACTAAAATAAATAAACCTAAAATGAATAAAAGAAATTAAATAAAAATAAAAAAATAAACTTAAATAAAAATAAAAAATAAAATAAAATAAAAAAAATAAACTAAATAAACCTAAACTTATCGATTTACTTAATTTTAAAAATAAAAAAACCATAACCCCTAAATCCTACACCCTAAACCCTAAACCTGAAGTTCTAAACCTACAACCCAAATCCCTAAACCCTAAACCCTAAAAAACCCTAAACCCTAAAACTTAAAAGCATAAACCCTAACACCCTAAACCGTAAACCTTAAGCCCTAAATCCTAAACCCCAAACCCCAAACCCTAAACCTAAACCTAAAGTAACTAAATAAAATTAAGAATAAACCTAAACCACAAACCTAACCCCTAACCTAAACATAAACCTAAACCCTATGAATGGGCAGAACCTTGATGATAGGGACATCACCATCATCCATGCTCACTCTTGATCTGTAAGCGAAGGAGGTGGCTATCATAGTGGTGGTGGGGGATCTGGAGATGCTGGTGCATACGGAAGTGGTGGTCGGAGCAGTGGTGGTTATGGAGGTGGGAAGAGCGATGGAGGTTACAACCATTGCGATGGAGGGGGGAGAGAATGGTGATATGATGGTGGATCCCATTGTTCGAGAGGTCGGGGTGGTTCTGATGGGAACTAGAGAAACTAAAGAATGAACGATCCGATCTGCTGCTTATGGAACTATGTCTTTATAGTAGAGACGGTTCTAATTATCTAGGGTTTTTGATTTACTCTATTTGTGCTGACTTTTTATCTATGTCATCACTTTCATCTTAGAAAACTTGGTGTGTTACTTGGTTGATGAAATCAAAAAGAAAAAATGTTGAATATGAATTTGTTCTCTCTTAAAAAAATAACCAAAAACCCTAAAAAGTAAATTAAAACTTGAACGCTAAACCTAAAATCCAAACCCTAAACCCTAAACCCTAAAACCCTAAACCCTAAAACCCTAAACCCAAAACCATAAATTTTAAACCCTAATCCCTAAAACCCTAAACCCTAAACCCAAAACCCTAAACCTAAATCCTAAACCCAAAATAAAACCCTAAGCCCTAAACCCCAAACCCTAAACCCTAAATACTAAACATTAAACCCTAAACCCTAAACCCTAAAACCTACAACCATAAACCCTAAACCCTAAACCCCAAACCCTAAAACCTAAACCCCAAACCCTAAAACCTAAACCTAAACCTAAGCCTAAACCTAAACCTAAATAAATAAACTAAAATAAAACACCTAAACTAAAATAAATAAACCAAAAATAAATAAACAAAATTAAATAAAAATAAAAATAAATAAAAATAAAAAATAAAATAAACAAAAATAAATAAAAAATAAACTGAATAAACTTAAACCTACAGGTTTACTTAATTAAAAAAACCATAAACCAAATCCTAAGCCCTAAACCATAAACCTACAACCTTAAACTTATAACCCTAAACCCTAAATCTTAAACCCTAAAAAACCTTAAACCCTAAACCCAAAACCTAACCCTAAACTCTAAAAGCATAAACCCTCAAAAACCTTAAACCTAAACATAAAGTATATAAATAAGTGAAATAAAGCAACCTAAGCCCTAAAACCTAATAAACCTAAACCAAAAGCTAAACCCTAAGAATGGGCAGAACCTTGACAGCAGAAGCATCATCATCAATCAGGCTCAATCTAGATCTGGCGGTAGAGGCGAATGCGGAGGTGGCGGTTATCGCAGTGGTGGTCAGGGATTTGGAGGTGCTGGTGGACATGGAAGTGGTGGTCAGAGCAGTGGTGGTTATGGAGGAAGGAGGAACGATGGAGGTTATAGTGGAAACAGTTCTAGTTATCTAGGGTTTTTGATTTGCTCTATGCGTGCCCAATTTTTATCTATGTTAACATTAGCATCTTAAAAAATTTGGTGTGTTACTTGGTTGATGAATCAAAATGAAGAAATATAGAATCTGAATTTGTTCTCTATTAAAAAACACCAAAAACTCGAAACCCTAAACTAAAACTTTAACCCTAAACCTAAAACCAAAACCCTAAACCCTAAACCCTAAACCCTAAACCATAAAACCCTAAACCTTAAACCATATACCCTAAACCCTAAACCATAAAACCCTAAACTAACCCTAAACTTTAGACCCTAAACTAACCCTAAACCCTAAACCCTAAAAATCAAAAACCATAACCTAAACTAAATAAAACCTAGAAATAAAATAATTAAAAAAACTTAATCCAAAATAAATTAAAAAATTAAAATAAAACAAAAAAATAAACGAAAACCTAAACCTAAAAAAAAAAATAAAACCTAAAAACTAAACTAAAATAAAATAAATAAAAACTTAAACTAAACTAAAAATAGAAAACCTAAATAAAATAAAAACTAAACCTAAAATAAAAATAAAAAACCTAGAATAAAATAAAATAAAATTGAAAAAAAAATAAATAAAAAAATAAACATAAAAATAAAATAAAAATAAAATGCAATTGAAAAAATAAACCTAAACCTAAGTAAACTAAAATAAGAAACCTAAAATAAATAACCTAACTAAAAATAAAAAAATAAACCTAAATGAATATAAAAAAAGTATACTAAAATTTTTAAAATATAAATAAACTAAATATACTAAATTAACCTAAACCTATTGTTTGCATTTCTAAAAAAACACTTAAACCCAAAATCCTAAACCCTAAACCTATAACCCTAAACATATATCCATAAACCCTAAACCCTAATCCCTAAACCCTAAAAAACTATAAACACTAAACCCTAAACCCTAAACTCTAAAAGCATAAACCCTAAAACCCTAAACCCTAAACTAACCCTACTAAACCCTAAATCTTAAACACTAAACCCTAAACCTTAAATCCTAACCCTAAACCATAAAACTTAAAACACCTCATAAAATCCTAAACCATAAACCCTATACTCTAAACCCTAAACCCGAAACCTTAACCCTAAACCCTAAACATAAACATAATGTAACTAAATAAATTAAAAAATAAACCTAAACCTAAACTGAAACCCTAAGAATGGGCATAACCTTAATGGCAGGAACATCATCGTCAATCGTGCTTAGTCTTGATCTAGCGGTGGAGGCGAGGCGATTATCATATGGTGGTGGGGAATTTGGAGGTGTTGGTGACATAGAGGTAGTGGTTGAAAGTGGTTATGGAGGCGGGAAGAGTGAGGAGGTTACAGCCGTGGTGGGGGCAAAAAAAGAGATCAGGGATATGATTATGGATACCATTATTCAAGAGGCTGGGGTGGTTCTGATGGGACCTGGAGAAACTGAAGAACAGCCGATCCAATCTGCTGCTTATGGAACCGTGTCTTTACAGTAGAGATGGTTCTAGTTATCTAGGGTTTTTTATTTGCTCTATGCGTGCTTATTTTTTATCTATGTCTTCACTTGTGTCTTAAAAAACTTGGTGTGTTACTTGGTTGATGAAATCATAAAGAAAAAATGTTGAATCTGAATTTATTCTCTATTAAAACAAAAACCCAGAAACCCTAAACCTTAAACCTAAAACCTAAACCCTAAACCCTAAACCCTAAACCCTAAACCATAAACCCTAAACCTAAACCCTAAAACCTAAACCCTAAACTCTAAACCCTTAACCCTAAACCCTAAACCATAAACCTAAACCTTAAACCCTAAACCCTAAACCTTAAACTCCAAACTAACCTTAAACCCTAAATCGTAAACCATAAAAAGATAAAAACCTAAACCTAAATTAAATAAAACTTAAAATAAAATAAATAAAAAGCCTAAACCAAATAAAATAAAAATTAAAATAAAATAAAAACATAAACTAAACCTAAACCTAAACCTAAACCTAAAAAAGAAAATAAAATAAAAAATAAAAACTAAACTAAAATAAAATAATAAAAATCTAAGCTAAACGAAAATAATAAAAAACTAAACCAAAAATAAAAATAAAAAGACCTAAAATAAAATAAAGTAAAAACTAAATAAAAACCTAAATAAAAGATAAATTAGAAATAAAAATAAATTTAAATAAAGATTAAAAAAATAAATAAAATTAATAAAAATAAACTAAATAAACCTAAACCTATCGATCTACATCATTTTAAAAAAAAACCTCTAACCTTAAACCCTAAACCCCGAACCTTAAATCTAGAACCCTAAACCTTAAACTCTAAAACGCAAAACCCAAAACCCTAAACCCTAAAACCTAAACCCTAAAACCCTAAACCATAAACCCTAAACTCTAAACCCTAAAAACCTAAACCTAAACTAAATAAAACCTAAAAACAAAATAAATAAAAAAACTTAAACCAAAACTTAAAAATAAAATAATATAAAAAATAAAAATTAAACTAAAATAAAATAAAGTAAATATTAACCTAAATTAAACTAAAAAATAAAATAAATCTATACATAAAAAACCTAAACAAGATAAAAACTTAACGTAAAATAAAAATGAAATAAACCTAAAATAAAATAAAATAAAAACTAAATAAAAACCTAAACCTAAAAATAAATAAAAAATACAACCCAAACAATAAACTTAAAAAAAAAACCTACACCTAAAATAAACCTAAACCTAAATTAAAATAAACTAAAATTCAAAAATAAAACCTAAACATAAACCTAAAATTAACTAAACCTAAACCTTAAGCTAAGTAAAATAAAATAAACTAAAAATAAACCTAAACTAAAAAATAAAACCTAAAAGTAAACCTAAAATAAAAACCTAAAACCTAAACCTAAAAAATTAAAATAAAAAACTAAACCTAACCCTAAGAATAAAAAATGAAATATAAACCAAAAAAGAAAATAAAAATAAAACTAAACTAAAAAATAAGTATAAACCTAAACATAAACCTGAAAAATAAACTAAAATAAAAACCTAAACTAAAATAAATAAACTGAACTAAATAAAAATAAAAATTAACATAAATAAAAATAAAAAATAAAGTAAACTAAAATAAATAAAAAAGAAATTAAATAAACTTAAACCTACTGGTTTTCTTAATTTAAAAAAAAAAACCCATACACCTTAAACCCTAAACCTAATCTAAAGTAAATAAGCAAATTTAAAAATAATCTTAAACCCTAAAACCCTATAAACCTAAACCCTAAGAATCGGTGACGAACATCACCGTCAATCGCTTAGTCCAAATCCAGTGGAGGCGAGGAGGCGGCGTTATCGTGGTGGTGGGGAGGTGTTGGTGCATGTGGAGGTGGTGGTCGAGCATTGTGGTTATGGAGGCAAGAGGGCAGAGGTTACAACCTTCACGGTGGTGGAGAGATCAGGATATGATGGTGGATCTCTTACTCAAGACGTGGTTTGATGGGCTGAGAAAGAAGAACTGATGGAATGCTATGGAACTATGTCTTTCTAATAAAAGATGATTCTAGTAATCTATGGTTTTAATTTTCTCCATGCATGCTCATTTCCTATCTATGTTGTTGCTTGTGTCTTAAATAAACTTGGTGTGTTACATGGTTGATGAAATCAAATAGAAGAAATGCTGAATTTGAATTTGTTCTCTTTAAAACAAAAACCCTAAACCCTAAACCTTAAACTTAAAACCTAAACCCTAAACCCTAAACCCTGAAACCCTAAAACCCAAAAACCATAAACCCTAAACCCTAAGCCCTACACCATAAAACCCTAAAGCCTAAAACCTAAATCCTAAAACCTAAACCTTAAATATTAAACCTACAACCCTAAACCCTAAACCCTAAACCCTAATCCCTAAACCTAACCCAAAACCATAAAAATCCAAAACTCTAAAGCCTAAACCCTAAACCTTAAACCCTAAACCCTAAACCCAAACTAAACCAACTTTAAACACTAAACCCTAACCCTAAACCTAAACCCTAAAACCCTAAACCCTAAACCCTAAACCCTAAACCCCCTAAACCTAAACCTTAAAACCCAAACCTTAACCATAAAATCTAAAACATAAATTAAAATAAAATAAAATAAATAAAAACCAAAATTAAACTAAAAAATAAAATAAATCTAAAAATAAAAAACTAAATAAAATAAAAACTAAAAGTAAGATAAAATTAAAATAAACATAAAATAAAATAAAATAAAAAATAAATAAAAAGCTAAACCTAAAAATAAACAAATAATAAAATAAAATAAAAATTACAAATAAAATAAAATAAACTAAAAATAAACCTAACCTTAAACTAAATAAAACCTAAAAACAAAATAAATAAAAAACCTAAACCTAAATAAAATAAAAATAAATAAACCTAAATAAAATAAAATAAACCTAAACTTAAACCTAAACCCAAAAGTAAATAAAATGAAAAATAAAAACTAAACCAAAATAAAATAAATAAAAACCTAAACTAAACTAAAAAAAGAAAAAAACCTAGATAAAATAAAAATTAACCTAAAATAAAATAAAATAAAAACTAAATAAAAACCTAAACCTAGAAAATAAACCAAAAATAAAACCTAAAAATAAATAAAAACAAATTCTAAACCCTAAGATAAAATAAAAACCTAAACTAAAATAAAAACAAAATAAACCTAAATCAACACTAAAATAAACTAAATTAAAATAAATAAAACCTAAACTTAAACTTAAAATAAACAAAACCATAACCAAAACCTAAACTAAATAAAATAAAATAAACTAAAAATTAACCTAAACCTAAAATAAATAATAAAACCTATTAATAAACCTAAAATAAAAACCTAAAACCTAAACCAAAAAATATTAAATAAAAACTTAAACCTAAACCCAAAAATAAAAAATAAAACCTAAACCTAAAAAATAAAATAAAAATAAAACTAAACTAAAAAATAAACCTAAACCTAAAAAATAAACTAAAATAAATAAACCTAAAATAAATAAACTAAATTAAATATAAAAATAAACCTAAATAAAAATAAAAATAAAATAAACTAAAATAAATAAATAAAATAAACTAAATAAACATAAACCTACTAGTTTACTTAATTTTAAAAGAATAAAAAATAAAACAAAAAATAGAAAAAAACCCAAACCCTAAACACTAAACCCTAAACCCTAAACCCTAAATACTATACTACCTTAAACCCTACCTACTAAAATAAACCTAACCCTAAAACTGAGCCACAAACCTAAACCTAAAACCATATACCCTAAAACCCTAAACCCACAAACCCTAAAACCCTAAATCCTAAACCCTAAAACCTAAAACCCTAAACAAAACTAAAACCTGAACTAAACTTAAATAAACTCTAAACCCAAACTAAACCTTCCATAAACCTAAACCTAAAATAAATAAAACCTAAAATAAAATAAATAAATAAACCTAAATCTATATATAAATAAATAAATAAAGTAAACATCTAAACCTAATCCTAAAATAAAACAAAATAAAATAAAAATAAATTAAAATTAAATAAATAAAGCTAAACTAAACTAAAAATAAAGTAAACCTAAAATAAAATCCTAAATGAAATAAGCCTAAAATAAAATAAAATAAAAATAAATTAAAACTAAACCTAGAAAATAAACTTTAAAAAATCCTAAAATAAATAAAACCCAAACTATAAAACATATAATTAAAATAAAATAAACCTAAACCATATAATAAAATAAACCTAAAGTTAACCTAAAATAAACCTAAGAATAAAAAATCTAAACAAAATAAAACTAAACATAAAATAAAATAAAATAAACCTAAAATAAAATAATAAATAAACAAAATAAAATTTTAAACCTAAAAAGTAAAAACTAAAAACTAAACCTAAAGAAAAAAACCTAAACTTAAAATAAAAATGAAATAAACAAAATAAAATAAACCTAAACATAAACTAAAATAAACGAAACTAAAATAAATAAAACCTAATCCTAAACCTAAACCTAAACCTAAACTAAATTTAAATTAAAATAAACCTAAATCTAAATTAAAAAAATAAAACCTAAAATAAATCTAAAATAAAATTAAAACCTAAACAATAAAATAAAACTAAACCTAAAATTAATAAAATAAAACTTAAACTAAATAAATAAAATAAAACTAAAATAAAAATAAACATAAACTAAACTAATAAACTAAAATAATGAACCTAAATTAAAATAAAAAACTAAATTAAAAATAAATAAAAATATAAACTAATAAACTATAAATAAACATAATACTTAATTTTAAAATAAACCTTAAACCTAAACCTAAAAATAAACTAAAAAAACCCTAATCCTTAACCTAAACAAATAAAAACACTAAACCCTAAAACCCAAAACCCTAAATCTTAAACCCAAACCCAAAACCCAAAAAACCTAAAGACCTAAAAACCTAAACCTAAAAAAAAAAAAAGCTAAAAATAAAAACTATAAAAAAACCTAAACCTAAATAAAATAAAATAATAAAATAAAATAAAAGCTTAAACTAAAACCTAACCTAAACCTAAAAGGAAAAAAATAAACAAATAATAATAAACTAAAATAAAACAAATAAAAACCTAAACTAAACTTTAAAATAAAATAAACCTAAGAATAAAAAACCTAAATAAAATAAAAATTAAATGTAAAATAAAAACCAAATAAACCAAAAATAAAATCAAATAAAAATGAAATAAAAACCTAAACTTAAACATAAAATTAAAAAAACCTAAACTAAAATAAATAAACATAAAATAAAATAAACTAAATAAATAAAATAAAACCCTATAAAATATAAAATAAACTAAATAAACATAAACTGCATGTTTACCTTTTAAAAAAAAGCCTTCATAACTAAACACCTAAACCTAAACCCCTAAAACCAACCTAAACCCTAAACTAAAATCCTAAACCTAAACATTAAAATTGAAACCTAAACTAACCCAAACCCTAAAACTAACCCTAAACCATAAATAAAACCCTAAAACCCTAAACCTTAAACCTAAACTAACCTAAACCCTAAACCCTAAACCTTAAAGATTTAACCTAAACCAACCCTAAACCCTAAACCTAAGCCCTACCCTAAACTAAACCCTAAAAAACTAAAATAAATCTAAGATAATCCTAAATAAAATCTAAGAACATGAACCTAAAAAAATAAAATAAATTCAAAACTTAAACCTAAAATAAAATAAAAATAAAACTCAACTAAAAATAAATAAATCTAAACCTAAAAATAAACTAAAATAAAAACCTAAACTAAAATAAGAAAACTAAAATAATAATAAATAATAAAATAAAATAAAATAAAATAAAGTAAAAATAAAATAAATAAAATAAATTTACAAAATAAACCTAAACTTACTTTAATTTAAACCCTAAACTGTAAAACCATAAACCCTAAACTACACCCTAAACCCTAAACCGTAAAAATCACTAAACCCTAAACCCTAAACATGAAACCCTAACCCATAACCTTAAACCATAAAGCATAGACCCTAAAATCTAAAACCTTAAAACTGAAACCATAAACCCTAAACCCTAAACCCTAAACCCCAAATCTTAATCCAAACCTAAAGTAACTAAATAATTTAAAAAAAAATAAACCTAAACCCTAAAACTTAACACATAAACCAAACCTAAACCCCAAGAATGGGCAAAACCCACAGAATCATTGTCAACCACTCTCAGATGCTATGGAGGAAGGCGGCGATGATTATTTCAATGGTTTTGGAGGATATGGAGGTGCTTGTGGATATGGACATGGTGGTTAGAGTGTGGTTTTGGAGGTAGAGAAGCAATGAAGGTTACAACCGTGGTGGCGGAGGAGAGATCGGGAATATGATGGTGGATCTTGTCACTCAAGAGGCCGGTGTTTATAATGAGAAAGAAAGCGAACAACCGATCCGATTACTACTAATAGGCTTTCTTTATAGTAGAGCGGTTTTATCTAGGATTTTTGATTTGCTCTATGCATTCTCATTTTTGATATATGTCATCACTTATGTCTTAGAAAACTTGGTGTGTTACTTGGTTTATGAAATCCAAAAAAAGAAATGTTGAATCTGAATTTGTTCTCTTCCCAATAAACCTAAATATTAAACTAAAACTTAAATCATAAACCTAAAACCTAAACGACAACTTGCTATAGCCTTTTTGCTATCTGACTGAACCTTATTAATCATTTTGGATTGAACTTTTGGTTTCGGTGGTTGGTCTACCTTTGGCCCCTTTTGTAGTTTATCTTCGGTGATTTTCATGCAGGTTATGTTTCCTTGTTGATGGTTTCATTTGCTATTTAGTCATTTGTGGTTGCTCAACTTGGTTTAGCTTGGTGATTGCTAGTTGTTGGGACTTTGCTTGAGGGATCCTATCTTGGTTTTGTTTATTTTTTTGGCATTGGTCCGGTGGTTGTGATGGTACGGTTCTAGTTTTCCCGGTTTAGAGCTTGGATGGGTATTTGGTTAATGGCTATTGTTGATGTTCTAACTTTGTTCTAGCCTCTCTATGGGTTATTTTAAGATTAGTTGTGGTTTGGTATTAGCTAGATTGTTGGTGGTTGCTTTTTTAATGGTGCTAGATCTACTCTATGGATTGTTGGCCTTGAAAGTTTACTTGTATCTATGCTATGATGTCTTTGATGTTACTCACATATTCTCTCAGGTTGGTAGCATTACATATGATTGTAACCGTTCTTTATGAAGTTTGGATGCTCATATGTATTGTTGCCCCTTGAGATAATCCTAACTGAGCTTGAGCCTTCTCTTCCTAAACTCTTCCTTTTCCTCTCTTTATCCTTATCCATTTTCTCTATGAATTTTGCCTTTGTAGTGTTTTGTAGATTTATTTTACAGTTTGAAACTTTGCATAGGGAATGGTCATTACTTAATCAACCCAAGTGATGTTGCTGTGGATCTTTCTTATCTACTTTTTTCAAAGGAATCATGAACTACTCGACTCATGCTTTTACTATTTCCAAGATTTGTTTGTCTTACTTTGTGTCTTTTCTCTTATGCTTTTAGGCCTTGTTGTTTTTATTTTCTTTTCTTTTCTAATGTACTTAGATAGAGGTTTAGCTTTGTAGGTTTCTTGTAGCTCAAGATAGAATTTTAGAGCTTTACACTTTTAAGGACATTATATCTTTTCATTTTCTGGTAATAAAATTCTAACTTTCCTAAAAAATAATACCCTAAACCCTAAACCCTAAACCCTAAACCCTAAACACTAAACCCAAAATCCTAAACCCAAAACTCTAAAACCATAAACCCTAAACCCTAAAGCCTAAACACTAAACCCTAAATGCTAAACCCTAATCCCTAACCCTAAACCATAAAAGCATAAAACCTAAATTCCTAAACCCTAAACCCTAAACCCTAAACCCAAACCTAAACCTAAAGTAACTAAATAAGTTAAAAATAAACCTAAACCTAAACCTTAAGAATGGGCGAATCTTGATGATCTCCTCACCGGCTTAGTCTAGATGCGGTGGAGGCAAAGGTGGAGGCTATGGTTATCACAATGGTGGTGGGGATCTGAGGTTGTTGGATATGGAGGTGGTAGCGAGTGGTAGTTATGAGTGAGTGGAAAGGAAGTTACAGCCGTCGTAGTGGAGGAGGGAGAGATTGGGGATATGATGGTGGATCCTACTACTCGAGAGGCTGGGGTGGTTCTGATGGGAACTAGAGAAACTGAAGAACGGCTAATCCGATCTGCTACTTATGAAACTATGTCTTTACAGTAGAGACAGTTCTAGTTATCTAGGGTTTTTGATTTGCTCTATGCGTGCTCATTTTTTATCGATGTCATCGCTTCTGTCTTAGAAAACTTGGTGCGTTACTTGGTTGATGAAATCAAAAATAAGAAATGTTAAATCAAAATTTATTCTCTATTAAAAAAACCAAAAACCCTAAACCCTAAACTAAAACCTGAACCCTAAACCTACAACTGTAAACCCCTAAACCCTAAACCCTAAACCCTAAAATGCTAAACCCTAATCCTAAACCCTAAAACTTACATCCCTAAACCTTAAATCCTAAACCCTAAAGCCTAAAGCATAAAAGCCTAAACCCTAAACCCTAAACATTGAACCCTAAACCCTAAATCTTAAAAACCTAAAAATAAAATAAATAAATAAACCTAAATCTAAATAAAATAAAAACCTAAACTAAAACTTAAACCTAAACATAAAAATAAAATAAAATAAAATAATAAAAATTAAATTAAAATAAAATAAATAAAAACCTAAACTAAACTAAAAGAAAATAAGCTTAAGAATAAAATACTTAAATAAAATAAAAACTAAATGTAAAATAAAAAAATAAACCTAAAATAAAAATTAAAAAAATAATAAACCTAAGAAATAAACTTAAAAATAAAACCTAAACCCTAAATAAAATAAAATAAAGTAAACAAAATAAAATAAACTTAAACCTAAACTAAAATAAACTAAAAATAAATAAATAAATAAAACCTAACAAGTAAATAAAATAAAATAAACTAAACTTAAAGTAAAAAATAAAACCTAAAAATAAACCTTAAATAAAACTAAAACCTTAACCTAAAAATAAAATAAAACCTAAACATGAACCTAAAATAAAAAAACAAAACCAAACCTAAATAATAAATAAAATAAAACTCAACTAAACAATAAACTTAACTTAAATTTAAAAAATAAACTAAAATAAAACATAAACTAAAATAAATAAAATAAACTAAATAAATAAAAAATAAACTTAAATAAAAAAATATAATAAACTAAAATAAATAAAAATAAACTAAATAAACCTACTTTCTTGGTTTTTTTTTTAAAAAAACCATAAACTCAAAATCCTAAACCCTAAACCCTAAACTCATAACTAAATCCTAAACCCTAAACCCTAAACCCTGTCCTATCCTAACAACCTAAACTCCCTTAAACCTCCACCCTCACTAAACCCTAACCCTAAACCACAAACCCTAAAATCATAAACCCTAAAACCTTAAACCTCAGAAACCCTAAACCCTAACCTAAACTTAAACCCTAAAATCAAACCCTAATCCCTAAACCCTAAAATATAAACCTAACTCTAAACTAAACTTTAAAACCCTAAATCTAAAAGTAACTAAATAAATTTAAAATAAAACCAAAACCTAATAAACCTAAACCCTAAGATTGATATCTCCTTCCAATGAAGGTCAGATTACTTCTTGTTCTTTGTTGAGCTTTGGTTGCCTTGGTTTTGGTGGCTCTCTCCTCTTGTTGGTCTCCTGCTGTGTTGGTTTCAGGATGGCTTGGTCTTTAGCATGCCTAGGAGCTTTATTGTTTGCCTTTTTTCCTAGACTACTTTTTTTTCCTATGAGGGTTTATTGATTGGTGGTTGCTTGGTGGCTATGGTCTTTTCTACCCTTTTTCTTTTAGTTTTGGATATCTAGCATCTTGATTATTAGTTGGGCCTAGTTGTGGGCTTTGTTTCTTCCTGGGCTGAGTTACTCTTTGTAGAGTTATTACTTGTCATCTAGTTTTGTTCCCCTTTTCTAGTGGTTTTTTGTGCTATTTGCCTATTGGCTGGATGGCTCATTAGCTTGTTGTTTCTTTCTGTTGTAGGATGAACCTTTGGTTCTATCTCATTGCTATTTCTATTGATTCCTCTATGGTTGGTTGGTTGATAACTCTTTTTGTTGTTGGTTGGTAGATTTGTAGAATTTTTGTTCTTTACCTTTGGTCTTTATTTGTTTTGGGTGCCTTTCATTGTAATTTCTTGGTTGTTGTCTTGTTGGGCTGGTTTCTTTGCTCTGGTTTGGTGAATGTTTTGCTAGTTAGTTGTATATTTAATCCTAATGATACTAGAACTTGGCGAGCTCTTAGCTTTATTATTTAGTTTAACTGAGGTAAGTTGGTTATGATGGTGGGATGTTTCCCATATTATCCTTTATTGGTAGCACCATAAGTGATTTTAACCCATCTTAAGTTTGGATGCTCACATATCCTATTGCCCCTTGAGATAAATGTGGTAGTGCGAGCCTTATCTAAGATTTTATCATTTTGTTTCTTTTGTGTACTTAGCTTGTCCTTATTTCTAGATGTTTATCTCTATCTTAAGTTCTTTGGTTGTGGTAGGTTTTAGGGTATGTGGCTTGTGCATCTCTTAGAAGATTTGGGATATAGATGGCATTAGCCCTTCTTGGAATTTTGTGCTATTTCTTTCTTAGTTTTTGTCTTTTCTTTATTTTGCTTTGGTTTTCTTATAATAGGTAAGAAATTTATCTCTTTAGGCTAATTGTAGTACTTTGAGCAAAAGTTTAGAGATTTATCCCCTTTAAGGACCTTGTATCCCTTTCTTTTTGGCAATAAAATTCTCTCACTTTTGATTTAAAAAAAACCCATGGGTAGAACCATGTGAACATCCTTGTTAAGCTTAGTCTAGATATGGTAGTGGAGGTGAAGGCAGAGGCGATGGTTAGCTCTGTGGGGGTGGCGGATCTAGAGGTCTTGGTGGATAAGGAGGTAGTGAGCGGTGGTTGTTATGGAGGTGGGAGGAGGTTGATGGTGGTGGTGGGAGAGATCGGGGATAGGATGGTGGATCCTATAGGGGCGGGTGGTTTTGATGGGAACTAGAGAAACTAAAAAATAATCAATCCAATCTGCAACTTTTGGAACTGTGTCTTTACAGTAGAAACAGTTCTAGTTATCTAGGGTTTTTAATCTGCTCTTTATGTGCTCATTTTTTATCTATGTCATCGTTTATGTCTTAGAAAACTTGGCGATTTACTTGGTTGATGAATTCAAATAGAAGAAATGTTGAATATTTCTTCTCTATTTTAAAAAAACCAAAACCCTAAACCCTAAAACTTAAACCTTAAACCTAAAAAGCTAAACCCAAAACCCAAACCCCAAAACCCTAAAACCTAGAAACTCTAAATAAACAACTAAAACTCTAATCCCTAAACCATAAACCCTAAAACCTAAACCCTAAACCCTATACCCAAACAAAAAAATAAAACCCTAAACCTTAAACCCAAAACCTTAAATCCTAAACCCTAAACACTAAACTAACCTAAACCTTAAAGCTAAAACCTAAACTAAATAAAACCTAAAAAATAAAATAAATGAAGAACTTAAACAAAATAGAATAAAAAATAAAATAAAATAAAACATAAACTAAAACTTAAACCTAAATGAAAACCTAAACCTAAAAGAAAATAAAATTAAAATAAAACTAAACTAAAATAAAATAAAACCTAAACTAAACTAAAAAAAACCTAAAAAAATAAAAACTAAACCTAAAATAAAAATAAATTAAACCTAAAATAAAATAAAATAAAAACTCAATAAAAACCTAAACCTAAAAATAAATAATAAATATAACCTAAATCCTAAACTAAAAAAAAAACACTACACCTAAAGTAAAAATAAAAGAAACATATACCTAAACTAAAATTAACTAAACTAAAATAAATAAAACTTAAACCTAAACCTAAAATAAACTAAACCTACACTAAACCTAAACTAAATAAAATAAACTAAACTAAAATAAACTTAAACCTAAACTAAAAATAAACCTAAAATAAATCTAAAACCAAAAACTAAAAAAGTAAAATAAAAACTTAAACCTAAACCTAAAAATAAAAAATAAAACCTAAACCAAAATAATAAAATAAAAATAAAACTAAACTAAAAAATAAACCTAAACCTAAATGAAAACCTAAAAAATAAACTAAAATAAAAAACATAAAGTAAAATAAATAAGCTAAACTAAATAAAAATAAGAATAAAATAAAATAAAATATTAAAAGTAAACTAAATAAACTTAAACATACTTTTTTTGCTTAATTTAAAATAAAAAATAAAAAAATTAAAGAATAAAATAAAACCCTAACCCACCTAAACCTAAACTAACTACCCTAAACCTTAAACCTCGTGACCCTAAACCTGGGCCTAAACTAAACCCTAAACCTAAACATCCTGGGCCTAAACATTAAACCTACTAAACTTTTGTTAAAACCTTAAATCCTAAACCTTAAACCATAAAACCTAAACCCTACCTGGGCCCTGACCACCCCTGGGCCACACCCTAAACCCTAAAACCCTAAACCCTAAACACTAAGCAATAAACCTAAACCCTAAAACCCTAAAACCCTAAACCATAAACCCTATATCCTAAACCCTAAAACCTACACCTAGAAAATAAAATAAAATAAAAACCTAAACTAAAACCTAAACCTAAAAATAAAATAAAAAAGAAAATAAAAACTAAACTACAATAAGATAAATAAAAACTTAAACGAAATAAAAAATTAAAATAAACATAAGATAAAATAATATAAAAACTAAATAAAAACCTAAACCTAAACTAAAATAAGCTAAACTAAAATAAATAAAATCTAAACCTAAACATAAAATACACAAAACATAAACCTAAACCTAAACAAAATAAAATAAAATAAACTAAAAATAAACCTAAGCCTAAACTAAAAATTAACAACCTAAAAAAAAATCTTAAAACCTAAACATAAAAAAATAAAATAAAAACCTAAACCTAAACCTAAACATATAAAATAAAATAAAAATAAAAATAAACTAAAAAACAAACCTAAACATTTCTTTATCCTAAAATATAATATTAAAAAAAACTAAAACTAAAATAAATGAAAAAAACTAAATAAAAATAAAAATATTCTTAAATTAAAATTAAAAATAAAATAAACTAAAATAAATTTAAAAGTAAACTAAATAAACTAAATAAACCTGAACCTACTTGGTTACTTTTTTTAAAAAAAAACCCTAAACCATAAACTAAAAAATAAAACCAAAAAGAAATCTAAGAATAAAAAACCTAAATAAAATAAAAACTAAACATAAAATAAAAGTAAAATAAACCTAAAATAAACGTAAAATAAAATAAAAATGTAATTAAAATCCTAAGACTTAAAAATAAAACCTAAAAATAAATAAACAATAAAACCTAAACTCTAACTTAAAAAAAAACCTAAGCCTAAAATAAAAATGAAATAAACAAACTAAAATAAAGATAAACCTAAACTAAAATAAACCAAACTAAAATATATAAAACCTAAACCTATACCAAATAAAATAAAGTAAACTAAAAATAAACAAAATCTAAACTAAAAAATAAAACATAAAAATAAACCTAAAATAAGAACCTAAAACCTAAATCTAATAAAATAAAATAAAACCTAAACCTAAACCTAAAAATAAAAATAAACCTAAACCTAAAAATAAAATAAAAATAAAACTACACAAAACATACCTAAACCTAAAAAAAAACTAAACTAAAAAACCTAAACTAAAATAATTAAACTAAACTAAATAAAAATTAAAAATAAACATAAATTAAAATAAAAAATAAAAAATAAAATAAATAAAAAATTAAACTAAAATAAAAACCTATCGGTTTGGTTAATTTAAAATAAAACTCTAATAATCCCCAAACCCTAAACCCCTAAACCTAAACCCTACTAACTAAACCCTAAACCACAACTAAACCAAAACCTAAATGAAATAAAACCTAAAAATAAAATAAATAAAAAAACTTAAACCTAAATAAAATAGAAAATAAAAACTTAAAAAAACATAAACCTAAACCTAAAAATAAAAGAAACTAATAAAATAAACTAAAATAAAATGAATAAAACCAAACTAAAAAAATAAAATAAACTATGAATAAAATTCTAATTAACATAAAAATACAAAATAAAATAAAACTAAATAAAAGCCTAAACCTAACAAATAAACCTAAAATAAATAAAAAATAAAACTAAACTAAAAAAAACCTAGACCTAAAATAAAATAAAATAAATAAAACAAAAAAACCTAAACCATAAATAAACTAAACTAAAATAAAAATCTAAGCCATATATAAACTAAACCTAAACCATAAACAAAATAAAATAAAATAAACTCAAAATAAACCTAAACATAACTAAATAATAAAACCTAAAAATAATCCTAAAATAAAAACTTGAAACCTAAACCTAACAAAACAAAATAAAACTAAGATAAAATAAAAATATACCTAAACCTAAAAGATAAAAGAAAACTAAACTAAAAATAAACATAAACCTAAACCTAGATAAACTAAAATGAAAACCTAAACTAAATTAAATAAACTAAACTAAAAAATAAAATAAACTAAAAAATATAAAATAAACTAAATAAACCTTTTATGGGTTTGCATTTAAAGAAAACCCTAAATGTTAAACCCTACCTAAATCCTAAACCTAAACCTAACCCACATAAACCCAAAACCTAATCCCTAAACCCTAAACCCTAAACTAAAACCCTAAACCCTAAATCTTAAACCAAAACTAAACTAAAATATCGTTTAATTCTAAACCCTAAAACCCTAAAACCCTAAACCTAAACCCTAAAACCCTAAAACCCTCCCAACCTAAAGTATGACCCTAATTGACCTAGACCCTCCATACCATAAACCCTAAACCATAAAAATCCTAAACCTAAAGCCAACTACCCAACCTAAACTCTAAAACCAACCTAAACCCTCCAAATTCTACTAAACCTGTTCCAAACCCTAAACTAAACTGGCGTAAACTAAAAATTAAACCTAAACCTAAACCTAAACCTAAACTTATACTTAAAACCTAAACCTAAACCCTAAACCCTAAACCTAAACCTAAAACTAAACCTAAACCTAAACCTAAACCCTAAACATAAACTAAAACCTAAACCCTAAACCCTAAACCCTAAACACTTGAAACGTAAACCCAATAACCTTTGTTCTTCTCTAGCTATGGTGATTTCATTTTCCCCTTCATTGGTGCATCCCCATCTCTCATTTTTGGTGGATCCTTCATCATTCTCGACAATTTTTTGGAGCCTTTTGAATTTTTGGTCGCTTGTGTGATGTGTCTCTTTTGAATATGGCTATGGTGACCTCAAACCCATGGATTACATCTCCCAATTCGGATGATCCTGCTAGGGCATCCAAATTTTTAGGGATTCCTGAACCAAATTCCATTCCTGCTATTTAATCCTTTAAAGATGCACTTTATGGTAAGAGCTCTACGTCTTATGACTCGGTGAATCTATTTTGACTTCTTTTTGAGGTTCTCAATCATGTGTTGGATCTTGATGTGAAAAGCTTACCAAACCTTTTGAATTAACTTTAGTTTGAAATTTTGCTTTACACTAGATGAATTTGGACAAGATCCAATTCTTTTTTTTTTCTTAAACTTTTGGTGCTTTCTCTATTGGCTTGATCGATCAAAGATTCAACTTAACATTTGGATTATTCAAGAGTATTCTCATGTCAATCTTATTTTGTCTTTAGCCATCAAATACATTTGTTGAAGTGGTCTGCACTTTTTGATATAAAGGATGAATCCCCTATTGTTCCTGTGTGGTTTTCTCTTCCAAATATGAGAGTCCATTATGTTACCCACTAGGTTTTATTTGCTATCGGGCTTTTTTGTGCAGCTCCAAATCGATCAGGAGACTGCTGTGAGATCCCATCCCTCTATTGGTCGTATATTGGTTGAACTTGAAATATCTTAAAAACATCCTAAGGAGGTTTGGATTGGATCTGCAAAGTTTGGTTACATACAAAAGGTCGAATTTGAAAATTTTTTGGTTTTTTGTTCCCATTGCAAGATACGGTCATGATAATTTAGTGTTTTGTTCTTCACACATATTAAAAGAAAATTTTGAATGATCATGACTCTAAATTAGCTTTTGATAAAGTTAATAAAACTATTTTTATGCCTAAAAATTACTTTAATGTTGATATTAATACATATTCCTTGGAATCTTCAGATGTTCCTAAAATTGTTGATTCTGCTTCTCATTTTGATAGTAACAAAGGTACTAATAATGTTGAAAAAGATGGTTTCCCAACAACCTTTCTTTACATGAGAATATGCCTATTATGGCTAATTCCAAATTCAAAGAGGCTAAAAAAATGATGATTCATTCTCTAATGAGTCTATTCCTACTTCTTTGTCGCCATTAATTGATGAGAATGATGATTTAAATGATAACTTGAATGTGGATGAAATTCTTGAGAGCGATTCTAACATTGGTAATTGTGCTTTGAATTGTATAATTTCTTCTCCTTCCCTTAATTCAAATATTGATCTTCATTCTAATCCCACTTTTCAACAAAATGTTGATTTGGAAGAGGGGGAAGTTATGATTACAGATGTTATTACTGATCTTTATCCTATTAATAATCCATTGGATTAATCAATGGCCGCTTACCTCTTTAGACCATTTTAGTAGAACTTTATCTGACCATGCCCCACTTTTGGTTTCTATTAAATAAAACTTTAAAATATTAAACATCTCACCCACTTTTGATTTCAAAATATGTGGATTTAGCATCTCAATTTTCATAAAGTCATGGCCATTAATTGGATTGCCCTTACACCCATTCAATTAGGGAATGAATAGATTATGGTTTAAGCTTAAAAGGTTCAAACAAAATGGTTTGGTGGAAAAAAATTATTTTAAAATCTTTTTGCTAATATAAAAACATGGAACTTTGGTTTGTGATCTTAAAATGCTATTTTAATTGACTCTTCTAAGATTAAGGATTTAAATGAAGCTAAAGATAAACTTATTAATAATTAGAATATGGAAGAGACATATTGGTGACAAAATCTAGTAAACATATTGTTTGATGGGGATAGGAATACCTAGTATTTTCATGCTTTATTTAATAAAAAGAGAGCTTTAAATTATATCCAAAAAATAGAAAATGATAATGGAGATTGGATCACTAACATTAATTCTATTAAAGAATTTGTTATTAGCCACTTTAGAAATATGCTTAATAAAATCCACTCTCATGAAGCTATTTCTGATTCACATTTTATCTCCTCTATTATTACCAATGATGATAATCATTAGCTTACTAGGTTCTCTACTGAAGATGAGATTGGTAAAGTGCTCAATAAAATTTTGGTGTGGGAATTTTACTTACTTTCTTTTGATAGTAAGCTTACTTTGCTTAAGAGTACTCTTAATTCAATGCCTTTATATCTAATTCAAACCATTATCCCTACTAATTCTATCTTCAAGTGGGTTGATCATCTCCTTAATAAATTTTTTAGGGCTCTAATAATTCAGTTAAAAGGATGCATTGGACTTCTTGGCATAAATGTTGTGGTCCTTTGGATGAAGGTGGACTTGGCTTCAAACCTATTAAGCTATTACTACCTTCTCCCATAAACTCGTGGAATTTTAGAAAAAAAGATAGCCTCTGGCTAATTTTTATGTAATATCTTGCCGGGTAAGCACCCTCTAATATGTACTTATAAAGTTGGTGACTCCCCGGTTTGGAAAAGGATTTGCTTAATTAAATGAGAGGCTAAATCCTTGATATCTTGGGGTATAAATTTGAGATCTTTCTTTTAGCAAGATAACTGGATTGGTGGTGGCTCTATTGATTCTTATTTATCTACCCATTCTACTATTACTACTAAAGTTAACTCCTTTTGGCTTAATAATAAGTGGAATGATAGTAAACTTAACTAATTTATTCCTATCTCTCTTTTTTATTAATTTAGTGATATTCCTATCCTTTCCAACAAGCTTGAGCAAATTCTTTTTAAGCTATCTTATAATGGTGATTTTATTCTTAAAGATGATTGGAATTATATTAGAGATGCTCATATTTCTTCTAATGTATTTATTAAACATTGGAATAATATCATCTCTATCTTTTATTCTATCCTTACTTGGAGAATTCTAAAGAACTTCATTCATGTTGATTCCTTGCTCTAGGATAAAGGATTTCATTTACCTTCCAAATTTTATTGTTGTTTTCATGTCGAAAATGTTAATCAAGTTTTGTCAATGGTGTTATTGCCTCCAAATTATGGGTTTGGTATGATCTTTTTAATACTAACCATTTCCATGGCTTTCTTTCTTTATATCAACTTCTTGAAGCCTATTTCCACAAAAGCTGAATGGTCATATCAAAGATTTAATTGCCATGATGCTTATTTGGTTCATATGGATGGATAGAAATGATGCTAAATATCATGGTATTCTTATGAATCATAAAAGGATTATTGCTAGAACCAAAGAAAAAAATTCATGCATTATTTAATTCTAATTTAATTAGTAATACACATTTTGGGGGTTGCAAATTGTGGCCAAAAAATTGGGTCTTTACCTTCTTGAGATCACCTTCTAAAAGAAGATAGGATTATATATTGGATAAAACCTCATAATAATATTATTAATTAATATTTTCTCTCAAAATACATTTGGTTGTGGTTTTTTAGGATTTTGAAGGTAATGTCATTTGGGCTTTTGCTTATCCACTTAAAGCTTGTTCTATTATCTATCTTTGAATTAATAGTTGTAAACAAAACTATTGAAATTTGTTTGCAAAAATGTTTCTTCAATATTTGGATTGAACTTGATGCTCTTTTACTCATTGACATGCTGACTTCCACTAAGATGGGGAATGACGATTTATTCTATCTTCTTAATCATGCTAGAACACTCCTCTCTTAAGTATGATTTAAAATTTCTCACGTTTGGTGTGAAGGAAATGCCTGTATAGATTTTCTAGCTAATCTTGGTGCTAAATTAAATGATCTCACTCTTTTGATCATCTCAATTTACCTAGACAATTGAGAGGCTTGGTTAATATGAATAACCGAATACCTTATCTCAAATTAATTTTGCTTTGTGTTTTTTAGTTTTTCTATGTTTTTCTTTGTGTGCATTTTCATTTTGTTGCATTCCTCTTGTTGGTTCACTCCCTTGTCTGGTTTGTGTTATAATATTTAGGAGATCTCTTTGAGGTAGTGGTTGGCTGTTCAACCTCTGTTGTTAAAGAGGTGTTCTCATTGGCTGACTATTTTATTTAGGTATCTCAATGTCAATTATCTCTTCAAGTGCTTCCTTGAACTTGTGGTGGCCTCCTTTTAGGTTATGCCTCTACCTACTTTTGTCTTTTCCCTTATCTTAATTTGTACTAGTTTTTCTCATTTTGGCTAGATATTTTTTTACTTAGGAAGGTTTTTTTTGCTACTATTTTAGGCTTGGGGGTGATGTTGTTTTCTACTACCCTCAGGCGTCTAGGTGGCTATCATTTGATGGCTACTATTGATCTTCACTCTTGAGTTTATGCTAGGCCTTTTGGTGGTTTTTGTCTCCTCATTCTTTTTAGGCTTCATGGATTTTGTTTATTAGTTTCTCCCTTTACCTTGTTGCTGGAAGGGTGCTGATTTGTGGTCGTTAGTAATCTATTTTCTCCATGAATGCTTTTTTATCCCTAGAGTCCTGGAAGGGGCCTTGGCCTATTTTTCTTTCCACTGGTTAGTGGTTGTGGTCTCCCAGTGGCTTTTTTTGGGTTAATTACCATTTGTTTCATGGTTGTTTTGGTGGCTTCCTGTTGGTTTGTCACTATGCCTATCTTTCTCTGTGTTGGGATTGCCTCCCCTTTGGACTGGATGCTTCTTTATCAAAGTTGGCTCATCTATTGCTTTGTTAATTAGTGGGTGGTTTGGTTTGTTGTGTTGGTTTTTTTAGTTTTCTTTGAACTATTGTTAGGCGGTATGGTTGCCTTTTTTTTTTTCTTTGTTTTGGTTTTGTCCTTATGGTGGTTGTTTGTTGGTTGCTGATTTTGGTTGTTTACTCAGTTGGGTGGCTGATGTTTTTGCCTTGAGTGCTATTGGCTTGGTCTGTTATTTTGGTTGAAGATTTGGACTACTTTTGGTTTCTTTGGTTCCCTTTGTTTCCTGTGTCTTGCCTCTTGGTTGGTAGGGTGGGCTTGGCTATTTTTCTTGCTACTCTTAGTGATGATTTTTTGGTGTTTTTTGGATGGCACTTTAGTCTCCTCATGGGTTCTTCTTCCTCTCTCTAGTGCTGCTATTTTCCTATGGCCGTCTTTCTATCTCTGATGGAGGTGTTGCGACTGCCTTTTTATTTCTTGCCTCTACTGTCTGCCTTAGATTGGTGGCTACTATTAGTGTTGGCCTTGTTCTTTGATCTAGTTTGGAATTGTTGGTTTCTTGGTGCTAGTTGTAGGTTGTTGTTTTGGTTTTGGGCTATTGCTTGTGGTTGTCTGGTGACACTATTGGGTTTGGTTTCTATCCATGGTGGCTTTTCTTTCAAGGTAAAATATTGGTAGCTGCTCTTTTATTTCTGCTGTGGTGGTTTTATTGATGCTACTTCCTTTCAGGCTTGGTGGCCTTTAGTCGACTTGGTGATTTGTGGGCATTTCTATTGCTTGGGCAGTAGGTACTAGAGAATTGTTGACTTTCACTCTTTGGTGGATTTCCTTCATCGAGGTAAGTGGGCGATGATGGCTGGGATGATTTCCCTATTATCTTTTGGCTGGTAGCAGCATATGTGATTATAACCCTTCTTTTGAAGTCTAGATGCTCACATTTGTGGTTGCCCCTAAGATGAAGGTGACTAAGCCTGAGCCTTATTTGAAATTTTCTCTTAACCGCTCTTTATTATGTGCTTAAGCTTGACTTTCTCTAGCTCTGCTAATTACATCTTCTAGTTGCTTACAGATTCTTCAGGTTCTTTGCAGGTTTCGGATCCTAGATTTCGATTGTGCAACTCTCAAAAGACTTTTGATTTTAGTAGTGGGCTTTGGTGATCCTTTCTTGTGTTGTTGCTTAGTTATTTTTGGTCTTTTATTTCTTTTTTGCTTATGTTTTATTTTCTTGCTTTGGTTGCATTAGATAGGGATTTTTTTTATAGGTTGAATGTTGCTCTTTTTGATAACTAAGAAAATTTCCCCTCTTAAGGAACATGTGCTCCTTTCTTTGTGGCAGTAAAATTCTCCCCTCTATGGGTTTTCTTAAAAAACCCCTAAACCCTAAACCCTAAGCCCTAAACGTTAAACCCTAAACCCTAAAATCCCGAAAACCTAAAATTATGCTAAATAAAACCTAAAAATCAAATAAATAAAAAACCTAAACCAAAATAAAATAAATAAGTAAAATAAAATAAAAACCTAAACTAAAACATAAACCTAAACCTTAAAAAAATAATAATAATAAAATAAAATAAAATAAAAAATAAAAATAAACTAAAATAAAATACATAAAATCCTAAACTAAACTAAATAAAATAAAATCTAAACCTAAAGCATAAATAAAATAAACTTAAAATAAAATAAAATAAAAATTAAATAAAATCTTAAACCTAAAATATAAACCAAAAAATAAATAAAAAATAAAACCTAAACCTAAAATAAAAATAAAATAAAATAAAATAAAATAAAATAAAATAAATAATCCTAAACTTAAACTAAAATAAACTAAACTAAAATAAATAAAACCTAAACCTAAACTTAAAATAAACTAAACTTAAACCTAAACAAAATTTAAATAAAATAAAATAAACTAAAAATAAACCTAAACCTAAACTGAAAAACAAAATCAAAAAAATAAAACATAAAATAAAATCCTATAACTTAAACAAAAAAAAACAAAATTAAATCCTAAACCTAAACCTAAAAAATATAATAAAAATAAAACTCAACTAAAAAATAAACCTAAACCTAAACCAAATAATAAACTAAAATAAAAAAACTAAATAAAAAACTAAACAAATAAAATAAAAATAAACCTAAAAATAAAAAATAAACTAAAATAAATTATAAATAAACTATATATTAAATACCTAAACCTATCAATTTACTTAATTATAAAAAAAACCTAAATCCCACTAAACCCTAATCCCTAACCCTAAACCCAACTTACAACCCTAAACCTATAACCCTAAACCCTAACCTAAACCCTAAACCCTAAACCCTAAACCTAATCCCTAAACCCTAAACCCTAAACCCTAAACCCTAAACCCTAAACCCTAAACCCCAAACCTAAATCAGTAATAAATTAAAAAATAAACCTAAACCCTAAAGCCTAATAAACCTAAACCTAAACCCTAAGAATGGGAAAAACCTGGCAAGAACATCAATCAACCGGGGCTTATATATATGGGTGGGCCGAGGTGGTGGTTGTTAGTGGTGGTGGGGTGTTTAGAGTGTTGGTGAATAGGTGGAGGTGGTGGTCGAGCAATGGTGTTTATGGAGGAGGGAGGAGTGATGGTGTGGTGGCATAGGGAGAGATTAGATGGTGAATCCCACAACTTGAGAGGGGCTGGTTGATGGGAAAAAGCGAAGAATGGACAATTAGATCTTGCTTATGGGCTGTATTTATAATAGAGATGGTTCTAGTTATCAAGTCTTTGATTTGATCTGTGTATGCTCATTTTTTATCTATGTCACCACTTATGTCTTAAAAACATAGTGTGTTACTTGGTTGATGAAATTAAGAAGATGAAATATTAAATATGAATTTGTTCTCTATTAAAAAAGAAACCAAAACCCCTAAAACTAAAATCTAAACTTGACAATTTGCTAGAGCCTTTTGTTGTACTCCCTAAACTTTTGTTGATCCTTTTGGATTGGACTTTTTTTGGTTTAGTGGTTGGTGGCTCTCTTTAGCCCTCTTTTTTATGGTTATTTTATCTTGATGATTTGGAGTTGCGACTTATGTTTCCTTCAGTTGATGGTTTCATTTACATTTACTCATTTATGGTTGCTCAGCCTGGTTTGTTTGTTGGGACTTTAGCTTGAGGTCTCCTATCTTGGTTTTGCTGGTTGTTTCTCTATTAATTAGCATTGGTTTGGTTCTTGCTGATGGCTAGTTCTGGTTTTCCATGGTTTGGGGTTTGGATGGGTATATCTTAATGGTATTGTTGGTGTTGACATATTTCTAGCCTCTTTAGGTTATTGTGATTAGTCTGTGTGGTTTTGTTTGGTCGTTTGGCTGCTAGGTTGTTGGTCGGTTGCTTTTTGTTTAATGGTGTTGGATCTAGAACTCTTTGGACTACTGGCCTTGGATGTTTGCTTATATCAGGTATGTTGGCTATGATGGCTTTGATGTTACTCACCTCTTCTCTATGGTTGGTAGCATTACATATGATTGTAACACTTCTTTATAAAGTTTGGATACTCATATTTATTGTTGATGAGATGATCCTAAGCGAAGTCTTCTCTTCTAAGCTCTTTCCTTTTCCTCTCTTTATCCTTATCCTTTTTAACTATGACTTTTGCCTTTTTAGTGTTTTGCAGATTTTTTTTTATAGGTTGGAACTTTATAGAGGAAATGGTCGTTGTTCAGTCAGCCCAAGTATTGTTGTTGTGGATCTTGCTTATCTTGCTTTCTCAAAGGAATCATGAACTGCTACTAACTCATCCTTTTACTATTTTTAGGATTTATTTTAGTCTTACTCTGTGTCTTTTTCTCTTATGCTTTTTAGGCACTGCATTTGCTCTTTTAGTTTCTTTTCTTTTTCTAATGTACTTAGATGGGGTTTAGCTCTCTAGGTTTCTTGTAGCTCCAAGAGCAACAGAATTTTAGAGCATTACCCCTTTTAAGGATATTGTATCATTTCCTTTTATGGTAATAAAATTCTAACTTTCCCAAAAAAATCCAACCAAACCCTAAATAACCCTAAACCCTAAAACCCTAAACCCTAAAACCTAAACCCTAAACCCTAAACCAAAAATACCCTAAAATCTAAAACCCTAAACCCTAAACCTTAAACTAACCCAAAAAACCCAAAAGCCAAAACAGTAAACCCTAAACCTAAAACATAAAACCTAAAATCCTAAACCCTAAACCCTAACCATAAATCATAAACCCTAACCCTAAACCCCAAACTCTAAACACCAAACCTTAAACTAAACCTAGAGTAACTAAATAAATTTAAAAATAAACCTCAACCTTAAAACCTAATAAACCTAAACCTTTAGAATGGGTAGAACCTTGATGGTAGGAACATCACCGTCAAGTAGGCTAAGTCTAGATCTAGTGGTGGAGGGGAAGGCGGAGGTGATGATTATCGTAGTGGTGGTAGGGGATCTAGAGGTGCTGGTGGATATGGAGGTGGTGGTTGGAGCAGTGGTGGTAATAGAGGTGGGAGGAGCGACGGAGGTTACAAGGTGGTGGTGGTGAGGATATGATGGTAGATCTCTGAGAGGTGGTGGTTGAGAACTAGAGAAATTGAAGAATGGTTGATCTGATCTACTACTTATGGAAATCTATCTTTATAGTAGGGAAGGTTCTAGTTATGTAGGGTTTTCGATTTGCTCTATGTGTGTTCATTTTTTATCCCTAGCATCACTTGTGTCTTAGAAAACTTGATGTGTTACTTGGTTGATGAAATAAAAAAGAAGAAATGCTTAATCTAAATTTGTTCTCTATTAGAAAAAACCAAAACCCTAAACCCTAAACTAAAACCTAACTAAACCCTAAACCCTAAACCCTAAACCTATAACCATAAACCCTAAACCCTAAACCAGAAAACCTAAACCCTAAACCCTAAAACCCTAAACCCTTGTCCCTAAACCCAAAAACATACAACCCTAAAGCCTAAACCCTAAACCCCAAACCCTAAACCCTAAACCCTAAACCCTAAAAACATAAAAACCTAAACCTAAATTAACTAAAATCTAAAAATAAAAAAAATAAAAAACCTAAATCTAAATAAAATAAAACTTAAACTAAAACCTAAACCTAAACTTCTTTAAATAAAAAAAACTAAACTAAAAAGATAAATAAAACCTAAACTAAACTAAAGAAAATAAACCTCAATAAAACTTAAATAAAATAAAACTAAATAAAATAAAATAAAATAAATATAAAATAAAATAAAAAATAAAACTTAAACCTAAAAAAAATAAACCTTAAAACCTAAATGCTAAACTCAAAAAAAAAACCTAAGAAAAAAATAAATAAATAAAATAAACCTAAACCTAAGCTAAAATAAACTAAACTAAAATAAATAAAAC
This sequence comes from Cymbidium sinense, assembly GCA_021442155.1. Taxonomy (NCBI): domain Eukaryota; kingdom Viridiplantae; phylum Streptophyta; class Magnoliopsida; order Asparagales; family Orchidaceae; genus Cymbidium; species Cymbidium sinense. The sequence continues at coordinate 83,567,127 of CM038216.1, read as the reverse complement.
CTAGACCTAAACTAAAACTAAATAAAATAAAATAAACTAAAAATAAACCTAAACCTAAGATAAAAATAAAACCAAAAAGTAAACCTAAAATAAAACCTAAAACTTAAACCTAGAAAAATAAAATAAAAACCTAAACCTAAACCTAAAAATAAAAAATAAAACCTAAACCTTAAAAATAAAATAAAAATAAAACTTAACTAAAAATAAACCTAAACCTAAACCTAAAATTAAAAAATAAACTAAAATAAAAAACATAAATTAAAATAAATAAATTAAACTAAATAAAAATAAAAATACACCTAAATAAAAATAAAAAATAAAATAAACTAAAATAAATAAAAAATAAACTAAATAAATTTAAACCTATCAGTTTACTTAATTTAAAAAAAACGATAAACCCTAAATCCTAAACCCTAAACCCTAAACCCAAAACCTCGACTCTAAACCCTAAACCCTAAACCCTAAAAAATCCTTAACCTTAAACCCTAAACCCTAAACCTTAACCCTAAACCCTAAACCTAAAAAACAGTAAACCCTAAACCCTAAACCCAAAACCCTAAACCCTTACCCAAACTAAACCTAAACCTAAAACCCCAAACCCTAAACATAAACCTAAAGTAACTAAATAAATTAAAAATAAACCTAAACCTTAAAACTAATAAACTAAACCTAAACCTAAACCTAAGAATGGTATCTCTTTCTGGAGGTATTTTTTTAGTTTATCTTTGGCACTTTGGATGCCATCTGGTTTTGGTGGCTCTCTCCACTTATTAGTCTCTTGCTGTGTTGGTTTTATGATGGCCTAGTGATTGGCAGGCTTTGGAGCTTGCTTGCTTGCTTTTTTCCCTAGCCACTTTTTTTCCTATGAGGGTTTATTGGCTGGTGGTTGCTTGTGGCTATGGTTTTTTCCAACCTTTTTCTTTTGGTTTTGGCTATCTAGCATCATGATTATTGGTTGAGCCTGGCCATAAGCTTTGTTCCTTCCTAGGCTGAGTTACTCTCTCTAGAGTTGTTACCTTCCATCTAGTTTTTGTTCCCCTTTTGGTGGTTTTTTTGAAGTTTTTTTTGTTGTGTTTTCCTGTTGGCTGGATGGCCCATTGGCTTGTCATTTCTTTCTATTTTGGGCCATGAACCTATATGTGGCTATGGTTGTTCTTGGCTTTGATGCTATTTTTGCTGATTCCTGCTGGTATGGTTGGCTTGGCGGCCTTGATGGATGGTGGCAGAATTTTTGATGTTGGTTGGTAGATCTAGATTCTTTACCTTTGGTCTTTGTTTATTTTGGGTGGCTTTGATGGTGGTTGTTTCTTGGCTATTGTCTTGTTTGGTTGGTTGCTTTGCTTTAGTTTGGATGGATGTTTTGCTAGTTAGTTACCTATTTAATCCTGATGATAGATACTAGAACTTGGCTAGCTCTTGGCTATTGGCTATTTGGTTTAATCGAGGTAAGTTGGCTATGATGGTAAGGATGTTTCCCCTATTATCCTTTTGGATGGTAGCTCCATATGTAATTGTAACCCTTCTTCTGAAGTTTGGATGCTCTCATATCCTATTGCCCCTTGAGATGAATGTGACTGAGCTTGAGCCTTATCTATGATTTTTATCATTTTGTTCCTTTTGTGTATTTAGCTTGTCCTTATTTCTTGACATATCTCTATCTTACGTTCTTTGCAGGTTTGTGGAAAGTTTTAGAGCTGTAGGTGGTTTGTGCATCTCTTAGAAGATTTCGAGATATAAATGTCTTTGGATTCCCTTCTTGGAATTTTGTGTTGTTTCTTTCTTAATTTTTGTCTTTTCTTTCTTTTGCTTTGGTTTTCTTGAAATAAGTAGGGGATTTATCTCTTTAGGCTCTTTCTTTGAAAAATAGTTTAGAGACTCATCTCCTTTAAGGACCTTGTATCCCTTTATTTTTGGCAATAAAATTCTCCCACTTTTCATTTTTTTAAAAAGAATGGAACCTTGATGGCGCATCATCAACCATGCTGCTCTAGATCTTGTGGTGGAGATGAAGGGAGGTGTTATCCTGGTGGTGGGAATTTGGAGGTCTTTGGTGGATATGGTGGCGGTGGTGGTATGGTGGTTAGGCAAGATGAAGGATGAAGGTTACTTGGTGGTGGGAGAGATCGAGGCTATGATCATGGGTCCTACTCTGGTCAGTGGTTTTGATTGGAACTGGAGAAACTAAAAAAAGGCTGATCCGATCTGCTTCTTATAGAACTATGTCTTTAAAGTAAAGACGGTTCTAGTTATCTAAGGTTTTTGATTTGCTCTATGTGTGCTCATTTTTTATCTATGTCATCGCTTGTCTCTTTAAAAACTTGGTGTGTTACTTGGTTGATGAATTCAAAAAGAAGAAATCTTGAATCTAAATTTGTTATCTGTTAAAACAAAATAACCAAAACCTAAAACCCTAAGCCACCCAACCTAACCCCTAAACCCTAAACCCTAAACCTCTAAACCTAAAACCCTAAACCCAAACCCTTCCCTAAACCTTAAACTCCTACTCACCCTCTAAAACTCTAAACCCTAAACCCTAAACCCTAAAACTAAAACCTAAACCTAAACTTAAACTTGACACCCTAAACCCTACACTCAAACCACACTAAACCCTACCTAACATCCCTAAATCCTAAACCTTAAAACCTAAACCTAAATAAGAAAATAAAATAAAATAAAATAAAAACCTAAACTAAAACTTAAACCTAAACCTAAACCTAAACCTACACTGAAAAAAATAAAATTAAATTGATAATTAAAAAATAAACTAAAATATAATAAATAAAAACCTAAACTAAAAAAGAAACTAAAAATAATAAACCTAAATAAAATAAAAAACTAAGCTTAAGATAATAATAAAATAATAAAATTAAATAAAAACCTAAACCTAAAAAATAAACATAAAAATAAATAAAAAATAACACCTAAACCTAAAATAAAAATAAAATAATAAAATAAAATAAACTTAATCCTAAACTAAAATAAATTAAACTAAAATAAATAAAACCTAAACCTAAACCTAAAATAAACTAAACCTAAACCTAAACCTAAACTAAATAAAATAAAATAAATTAAAAATAAACCTAAGCCTAAAATAAAAATTAAAACCTAAAAAAAACCTAAAATAACAACATAAAACCTAAACCTAAAAAAAAACCTAAACCTAAACCTAAACCTAAGAAATACAATAAAAATAAAACTAAACTAAAAGATAAACCTAAAGCTAAACTTAAACCTAAAAAATAAACTAAAATAAAAAATTGAAACTAAAATAACTAAACCTAATATAAATAAACTAAAATAAATAAAAATTAAAATAAACCTAAATAAAAATAAAAAATAAAAAATAAAATAAATTAAAATAAATAAAAGATAAACTAAATAAACCTAAACCTACTAGTTTACTTAATTTTCAAATAAAAAATCCTAAACCATAACATGAACCAAACCAAACTAAACCTAAAACTAAATAAATTAATAAAGAAACCTAAACCTAAAACTCAAACCTAAACCTAACCCTAAACCCTAAGAATGGGTAACCTTGGGGTACATAACCATCAACCATCTCTATTTTATCACATTGTCTTAGAAAACTTGGTGTGTTACTTGGTTGATGAAAACAAAAATAAGAAATGTTGAATATGAATTTGTTCTCTTTTAAAATAAAATAAAAAAAACCAAAAATCATAAACCCTGAAGTAAAACCCAAACCTAAAACCTAAACCCTAAACCCTAAACCCTAAACCTAAACTATAAAACCCTAAAAATAAAACCCTAAACTAAACCCCAAACTAACCACAAACCCTAAAAAGCTAAACCTAAATTAAATAAAACCTATTTTTTAAATAAATAAAAAAACCAAAACTAAAATATAAATAAAATAAAATAAAATAAACACCTAAATTAAAACCTAAACTTAAACCTAAAAAGAATATAAAATAAAAAATAAAAAAAATTAAAATAAAATAAAATAAACCTAAAATAAAATAAAATAAAAACTAAATAAAAACCTAAACCTAAAAAATAAACCTAAAAATAAAACCTAAAAATTAATAAAAAATAAAACGTAAACCATAAATTAAAATATATATATATATATATCTAAAATAAAATAATAAACATAAACTAAACTAAAATAAATTAAATAAATAAAAATAAACTAAACTTAAACCTAAACCTAAAGTAAAAAAAATAAACCTAAAATAAACCAAAATAAAACCTAAATCCTAAAAAATATAAACCTAAATAAATAAAATAAATAAATAAAATAAAATTGAACTAAAATAAAAATAAAATAAACTAAATAAACCTATAATTTCTTAATTTTAAAAAAATAAATAATAATAAAATCATAAACCCCAAAACCCCCAAAACCTAAAAAAACTAAAAATCTAAAACCCAGGCACAAACCTAAACCCTAAACCCTAAACTCTAACCCTAAAATAACCCTAAACCCCACAAACCCTAAACCATAAACACTAAACCACAACTTTAAACCCTAAACTACCTAAACCTGAACCTAAACTTTAAACCCACAATCACAAAACTCTAAACTATAAACCCACAATCTCAAATCCACTTGCCTGACCTAAAATCCTAAATAAACCCAAACCCCACCCTAAGGCAAACCTAATCCTTAAACCATAAACCCTAAACCATACACTAAACCCAAAACTAAATGCTAAACCTAAAGAGAAACTAAATAAATAAAAAAATAAACCTAAACCCTTAAACCTAAAAACCAAAACCTTAACCTAAACCTAAACCTTAATGGTAGACTCACATGGGGTCAGGCAGGCGGTCGGAGGCGGTATTCTCATTGGTGGTGGGGATCTGGAGGTGATGATGGATATGGAGGTGGTGGTCAGAGCAATGGTGGTTATGGAGGCGGGAGGAGGGATGATGGTTACAGCCATGGTGCTCACGGAGGGATAGATCATAAACCTAAACCTAAACTTATACCTAAACCATAAACCTAAATCTAAACAATAAACCCTAAACCTAAACTAAACCATAAACCTAAACCCCTCAAACTTAAACCTAAACCCTAAACCTAAACCAAGCCTAAACTAAACTAAACTCCTAAACCTAAAACAAACCACAACCTAAACTAAACTCCTAAACTAAACTAAATAACCTTAAACCTAAACTAAATCCTAAATCCCAAACCTAAACCTAAGCGTAAATCTAAACCTAAATCTTAAACTAAACTAAACCTAAACTAAACCTAAACCTAGACCTAAACTAAACCTAAACCCTAAATTGAACTAAACATAAACCCTAAACCCAAAACACAAAAAAAATAAGCGCAGCCCTCGTCTTTGTGCTCTGTCGATTTCCCTTTCCCCCTCTCATTTTTAGCTTTTTGGCTACTATTACTGGATATTTTGTGTGATTCTCACTAGATTCCTTCTTGAATTGATGACCGCTAGCCTATTTTGTGTCTTCATTAGAGTGACGTCAAGGCTTGGCATCTTCCCTAATGATTCCCTGGGGAAAATCGAAGGATCCTATGGATCCTGCTAGGGCATCAACTAACTTGGCTTTGATTACTTCAAAATCATTCAAAGACATCCAGTTTGGATTTCTCTCCCCAATATGCAAATTTATTTCATTAACCATCAATTCTTTTTTATGGCTGCTTTATTTGGTCTGCTGTTGTAAATTGATTAGGAATTGACTACAAAATGTCATCTTTCATTGGTTATAATCCTTGATGAGTTGGACATTACCAAGAAACACCCCAAAGAAATGTGGTTGGGATCTAAAAATTATAGTTATATGGAAAGAATTGAATTTGAAAATTTCTCTATCTTTTGTTCTCACTGTAAAATCCACAAGCACGATAATTGAAAATGTTTCATTATTCATCCTCACCTAAAAAAGAAAGTCCCTATTAAGGAAACTTGTATTCCTAACCCTAGGCTAATCACTATTAAATATCAAAAAGCTACTTCAGAAAAGAGGAATTTATGGATGTTCCTAATAAGTTTGTTTTACCTTTTACTTCTTTTGTGCAATTGAAGGCTTCTAATGTGAACAATAATAGTTTTTTATACTTTTGGATGATGATTTTGTTTCCTTTGACTCAATCCCTGCATCCTTGGTGGCTTTGACTAATAAAAATGAAGCTTTGATTGAGAATATAAATGTGGATATTAATGTTATGCATCACTCAAATTCAATGGAGAATATGGCTTCAATACCTCATGATAATTAGGTTGAAAAAATTGATTTTATTTTCTAGATTTAGGATGATTTAAATTCTCATAAAGATTTGGCTTTGTCTATTAATTTGGGTCATGAAGAGGAAGGGCTTGGTGTTCACACTTGCCTTTTAATAAATATGTTTTTGCTCCCTCTCTTGATATTCCTGATGCTCATTTGGCTTTAATAAATTCTAATGTCTCGGAAGAAGGAGAACTCATTTCGAATCAAGAGATTTCTCCTAAATCTGTGACTAATGTTGCTAAATCTTTCTCAGATAATGATTATATGAGAAAAAAATGCGTTCCAAACTTATCATGCCAAAAAGAGAAAAAAAGGTTCAAAATTTCCTTCCCAAATTGCCAAGAAACACTAGATCGGCTAGGACCTCCCTCTCCTCTCTTAATTAACCTTTTCTTAAACCCTTTTTATTTTCGTATGTTTAATTTTATTGTTTGGAATGTTAGAGGTTTTGGTACCCTCTCTATTTGTAGCCATATTAGAAATTTTTATTGTATACATGATATTTTTTGGTTATTTTTCTAGAGCCTCTTATTCATGCTAACAAAATTAACCATGTTGCAAGAATGATTGATTTTAATAAATTTTTTCTAATGTAAATAAGATTTGGTGTTTTTGGAATAACTTTGTAGAGGTTTATATTCTTGATTATTTTCAACAAGTTGTCAATGCTCAAATCTTTTATGGTGATTATTGTGTTTTGTACTTAGATCTCGTAGAAATCTTCTTTGGGATAATTTGGGGAATTTTGCTACCTCTATCAATAAACCTTGGTTTGTAGGTGGTGATTTCCACACTATTTTATTCTCTTCTAAATGAAGTGGTGGTTTCTCTCCTAATATTCATTCCATGGAATAATTTTTTAATATGATCCTTGATTGTAAGTTGATTGATATTGGTTTTAAAGGTTCTAATTATACTTGGCAAAACTCTAGACTTTGACAAAGGTTGGATCGAATTCTTTTTAATACTCACTAGATTATTCAATGGCATATTACTTCTGTTGATCGTTTAAGCAGAACCTTGTCTGATCATGCTCCTCTTTTGGTTTCTATTAAAGATAATTCTAATAGATTAAAAAATTTCTCTCCTTTTAGATTTCAGAACATGTGGATTCAGCATATTGATTTTTTTAATGCTGTGGCTAACAATTGGAAAGCTCCTTTATATCTTGATAAATTGATTATGGAGATGAATAGAATTTGGTTTAAGCTTAAAAGACTTAAGAAAAATCTAGGTTGGTGGAACAAGCATTATTTTAATAACCTTTTTGCTAATACCAAAGATATGGAAAAATGGTTTGTGATCTTGAGGTCTATGTCTAATCCTTAAGATTAAGGGCTTGGAGGTGAAAGATAAAATTGTTTATTTTCAAAATATGAAAGAGACTTATTGCATCAAAAAGCTACTAGTAAACATATTATGGATGGTGACAGGAATACTAGGTATTTCCATGCTTTAGTTAATAAAAAGAGAGCTTTAAATAATATTAAAAAAAACTAAAGATGCCAATGGAGAATGAATTATGGAGAATAATGATATTAAGGATTCAGTTATTAATTACTTTAGAAATATGCTTAATAAGAGTTGCTCTTATGAAGCTATCTCAAAATCGCACTAGATTCCTTCTATTATTACCAATGATAACAATGATTTGCTTATAATTGTGCTTAATGAAGATGAAATTTTTAAAGATCTTAATAGCATGAACATAGATTCTATTGTTGGTCGGAGGTTTCACTACTCAATTTTTCAAAATGTTGGTTTATTATTAAAAGAGATTTGATTGAGGTTGTGGTTGATATTTTTAATGGTAATCCTTTTCCTATATATTTTTTTAGAACTTATATTGTTCTCATACCTAAGAAAGATAATCCAGACTATTGGAGTTATTTTAGACCTATTAGTCTTTGCACCTTCTTCAATAAGCTGATTTCAAAAATTCTTGCCAATACGTTTAGCCCTTTACTTCATTGGATTATCTCTCTCGAAGGTTTAGAGGTACATCTATTTCTATTAATATTTTACTAAAGAAGGCAACATTCTTTTCAAATTAGATATTACCAAAGATTTTGATAATATCTTTGGGATTTCCTTTTCCATATTCTAAATTTATTTGGATTTTTGATAAATTTAGTTTTATTATTAAAAATTATATTAATAATGCCTAGTTCTCTATTTTTCTTAATGGGGAAACTTTTCGCTTCTTTCCTTCTTCTCATGGTTTAAGACAAGGTGATCCTTTATCCCCGGCTTTATTTATTATTGTTGTTGAGTACTTATCTAGGAGCTTCAATGAGTTATTTTTAAACAATCGTAGTATGTACTACAAAACACTTGGAGGTCTTCCTGTTTCCCACTTAAGCTTTGTAGATGATTTTATTATTTTTAGCAATGATTTTATTCAACATATCAAGAACCTCAAGATTCTATTAAATAAATTTGGTGAAGAAAGTGGTCTTTCTATCAATGATAACAAAAGCTATTTTATTATTTCTTCAAGTATCTCTAATAATAAAATCATTCAAATCAGGCAAATCACTAATTTTAAGCATCAACACTAACATCTTAAGTACTTGGGTGATCCTCTATTTAAAGGTCCAAAACAATCCCATCTTTTTGATGAGTTAATTCAAAAATGATTAAAAAAAAATTTTGTTTGGGAATTCCATTTACTTTCCTTTGGTGGCAAGCTCACTATTCTTAAAAGCACTCTCAATTCTATGCCTCTTTATTTGATTCAAACAATTATTCCCACTAATTCTACTCTTATCAGAATTGATAAACTTGCTAAATAAATCTTTTTGGGGATCCAATAATTCTATTAAGAGAATGCATTAGACATCGGCATAAATGCTATGGTCCTTTAGGTGAAGGTGGTCTTGGTTGCAAACCTATTCATGAAGCTATGACCTTCTCTCATATGCTATGGTGGAATTTTAGAAAGAATGATAGCCTTTGGGCTAATTTTAAGATGGAAAAATATTGGCGAGGTAAACACCCTCTTATCTGTGCTTATAAAGTTGGTAACTCTCCGTTTGAAAAGGTTTTGCTCCATTAAATGGGTTGTTGAATCTTTAATATCTTAGGGTATTCATTTGGGTTCTTCTTTCTTTTTGTAAGATAATTGGATTGGCAATGGCTCTATTGACTCCCTTTTATCTACACACTCTCGCTACTATCAATGTTAACTATTTTTGCTTAATAACAATTGGAATGAAAACAAACTTGAGAACTACATTCTATTTCTATTTTTTGACAAGTTTTGCAACATTTCTATATTTTCTAATAAACCTGATCAAATTCTTTTCAAGATCTCTTACAATGGTGATTTCGTTCTTAAAGAGGTTTGAAATTTTATTAAAAATAAACAAAACACCTCTAATGGTTTCATTGAACTTTGGAACAATATCATTCCCATTTCTTATTATGTTTTAGCTTGGAGGATTTTGAATAAATTCATTCTTGTAAAATTCCTTGCTCTGGCTTAAAGGGTTTTGTTTACCTAAAACCTAAAACCTAAAATAAAAATAAAAATAAAAACCTAAACCTAAACCTAAATATAAAAAATAAAACCTAAACCTAAAAAATAAAATAAAAATAAAACAAAACAAAAAAATAAACTAAATTTAAACCTAAACCTTAAAAATAACCTAAAATAAAAAAATACCTAAACTAAAATAAGTAAACTTAAAATAAATAAACTAAACTAAATAAAAATAAAAAATAAAATAAACTAAAATAAATAAAAAATAAACTAAATAAACCTAAACCTATTAATTTACTTAATTTAAAAAAATTAAAAATAAATAAATAAAAACCATAAACCCTAAACCCTTAAAATGCTAAACCCAAAACCTTAAACTTTAAACCCTAAACCCTAAACCCTAAACAACCCCAAACCATAAAACCTTAAACCATAAACCCAAACCATAAACCCTAAACCCTAAACCCTAAACCCTAAACACTAAATCCTAAACTAAAACCCTAAACCATAAATCCTAAACCCTAAACTAACCTAAACCTAAATCCTAAACCTCCTAAAACCTAAAAAGCCTAAAAAATTATACCTTAAACCTAACCCTAACTAAACCCCACAACCCTACTAGAAGTCTTTGGTGGATATGATGGTGGAGATGGAGGTGGTGCTTATGGAGGCAGGATCTAGAGGTGAAGGATCTGGAGGTGCTAGTGGATATGATGATGGTGGTTATGGAGGCGGGAGGAGCGATAGAGTGTACAGCCGTGGTAGTGGAAGAGGGATAGATTAGGGATATGATTGAGGATTTCTCTCGAGAGTGAGGTGGTCATTCGAACTAGAAGCGAAGAGCATTGATCGATGCTACTTATGGAACTGTGTCTTTAGAGTAGAGATGGTTCTAGTTATCTATGGTTTTTGATCATCTCTATGCATGCTCATTTTTTATGTATGTCATCGCTTGTATCTTAGAAAACTTAGTTTGCTACTTGGTTGATTAAATTGAAAAGAAGAAATGTTGAATATCAATTTCTTCACTATTAAAAAAAACCTTAAACCATAAACCCTAAACTAAAATCTAAACCCTAAACCTTAAACACTAAAAACCTTAAAAACCCTAAAACCCTAAACCCTAAACCCTAATCCTTAAATGTTAAGCCCTAAACCCTAAACTTTATACTAATCTAAACCCTAAACTAACTAAACCCACACAAACCCCCTAAAATAAAAACAAAAAAAATAATACCCAAACATAAAATAAAATTAAAAAACCTAAAATAAAATAAAATAAAAAATAGATAAAAACGTAAACCTAAAATATAAATCTAAAAATAAATAAAAATAAAACTAAACTTAAAATAAACAAAATAAAATAAACTACACACAGATAAATAAACCTAAACTTAAACCTAAGATAAACTAAACCTAAACCCTAAACTTAATAAAATAAAATAAACTAAAATAAACCTAAACCTAAACTAAAGATAAAACCTAAAGAAAAATAAAACTAAACCAAATGGAATAAAATAAAACCTAAACATAAACATAAACAAAAAAAAACTAACCCTAAAATAAAAAAAATAAAACTAAACTAAAAATAAGCATAAAACCACATAAACCTAAAAAATAAACTAAAATAAAAAAACATAAATTAAATAAAATAAAAAATAAACAATAAAATAAAATAATTATGAGCTAAATAAATAAACTAAAGAAAAATAAACCTATCGGTTTACTTAATTAAAAAAAAAAACCAGAACCCAAAACCCAAAACCTTAAACTCTAAATCCTAAACCCTAAAACTAACCCTAAACTATAAATCTAAAACCCTAAACCTAACACCCTGAATCCTAAACCATAAAAAACCCTAAACCATAAACCTTAAATCTTAAACCCTAAACCTTAAACTAACCCCTAAACCTGCAAACCCTAAACCCTAAACCAAACCTTAAACCATAAAAAACCTAAACCACGGACCCTCATGCCTACCCTAAACCATAAACCCTAAACCTAAACTGCACTAAATAAAACTAAAAAATAATATAAATAAAAAACATAAACCTAAATATATTAATAAAATAAAATAAAATAAAAACCCAAACTAAAACCTAGACCTAAACCTAAAAATAAAATAAAATAAAAAATGTAAAAATAAAGTAAAATATAATAAATAAAAACCTAAACTAAACTAAAAAAATAAAATAAATCTAAGAATAAAAAACCAAAATAAAATAAATAATAAATGTTAATTAAAAATATAATAAACCTAAAATAAATTATGATAAAAACCTAAAGCTCAAAAATAAACCTAAAAATAAATATAAGGTAAAACTTAAACCTCAAACTAAAAAAAAGCTAAACCTAAAATAAAAATAAAATAAATAAAATAAAATAAACCTAAACATAAACTAAAATAAACTAAATGAAAATAAATAAAACCTAAACCTAACCTAAACTTAGACTAAAGGAGACAACCAAAGGGAAAAGAAGAAAGGAAAGAGAGGAAAGAAGTGATGACACAAAAAAGTAATGTGTCATCACTTCTCCTCTCCCTTTCTTTCTCCTTTCTTATTTGGAATATCAGGGGTTGTGGGACTCTTCTGTCATATTGTTAGAGTCTTTATCGTATCCATAATATTAAGTTACTTGTTCTTATTGAACCTCTCATTAATTCTTCTAAGATTGCTTTTGTGCTAGATCCCTTGGTTTTCATAATTTCTTCTTCAATCTTAATAAAATTTGGTGCTTTTGGCACAACTCCATCACCATTTCCATCATTGATGATCTTGACCAATTGGTTAATGTCAAAATCTCTTAGGTGATTTATCGGCTTTGGCTCTTTTATCTATGCTTCTTGTAATAGAGTGTAGAATGTCCTTTGGAATCACTTACCTTTTCCTTCCTAACCTTCCGGTTGGTTGGGCGATTTCAATACTATCATAGCTTCTTAGAAGGGGAGGATGTTCTCCTAACCTTCATTCCATGGAGGACTTCTCAAATATGATCGGATTGCACCGATCGACATTGGTTTCACTTGGGTCTAATTACACGTGGCACAACTCTAGACTTTGGCGATCGGATAGGACCCTCTTTAATTCTCTGGATCAATGGGTGGCCAACTATCACTGTGAGCATTTGAGTAGAACTTTGTCTGACCATGCTCCTCTTTTGATTTCCTTCAAAAATCCCCCCTACCCGTCTACTCCCTCTCCTTTCAGATTTCAAAATATGTGGACCCAACATAGTGACTTCACCAATGTCTCACAAATTGGATGGCCCTTTTTTTCGGATAATTACATAGGTATGACTCGTCTTTGGCTTAAGCTCAAAAGACTTAAACAAAATCTCAATTGGTGGAACAAACACATTTTCAAAAACTTTTTCACAAATCTTAAAGCTATGGAACAAGAGGTTTGTTCTCTTGAAGAGGTTGTCTCCACTGTTCCCAGTAAACTAGAGGAGTTGAACATTGCCAAGAATACCTTGGCTAATTATTAAAACATGGAAGAAACCTATTGGCGTCAAAAGCATAAGCATATGGTGCGAAAACACCGGTATTTTCATGCCATTTGTAATAAAGGAGAGCCTTAAACTTCGATTAAGAAAATTAAGAACTCTAATGGTGAATGGATAAATAATAATGATATTAAGGATTACGTCATTCATCATTTCCAAACTTTATTAAATTCTAATCCGTTCTTTGGGAACTTTATCAAACACTCATCTTATCCTCCTCTTAACATGAGGACAATCATTTACTCACTATGTGTCCTTCTAAGAGGAGATTAGTAATACTCTTAAGAACATGAACAGACTGTTGTACGGCTATCGACCCACTTCTTTCAGCATTGTTGGTCATTTATTAAAAACTAACTTAGTTGATCTTTGTGATTTCTTTGATGGCAATCCTATACCCAAATACTTTTTTAGCACTTCTATTGTCCTTATTTCCAAAACTAATAATCCTGAATCTTGGGGCAATTTTAGACAGATTAGTCTTTGCACCTTTTTTCAAAAACTCATTGCTAAATTAATAAACAATCGACTTAGCCCTTTGCTTCCTACAATCATCTCCCCAAATCAAACTAGTTTTGTTAAAAATAGAGTAATATCGGATAATATTCTTCTTGTGCAAGAACTGGTTCATGACATTGATGTCCCTTCTAGAGGAGGCAACATCTTATTCAAATTAGACATCGCTAAAGCCTTTGACAATCTCTCATGGGAGTTTCTCTTTCAAATCATGAATTTGTTTGGTTTTTCTGATAGTTTTATCCGGATTATAAAAAGGTGTATCACGAATGTCTGGTTTTCGGTTATCTTGAATGGTGAGTCCATAGGTTTCTTTCCTTCTAGCCATGGTTTGAGGCAAGGTGACCCACTATCACCTTCTCTTTTTATCATCGCTATTGAATACCTGTCAAGGAGCCTTAATGATCTTTTTGCTAATAATCCTAATATGTCTTTTAAAACTCATGGGCTTCCTATTTCTCATCTTAGCTTTGCGGATGATTTCATTATCTTCTGGGCTCCCTTCAACATGTTAAAACCATTAAGAACCTTCTAAATGATTTTGGTAAAGTTGGTGGCCTTTTCTTAATGAAGGAAAATGCAATTTTATTCCTTCAACTAAGATTCCACCTAATAGACTTAACCAAATATCCAGAATTACTAATTTTAAGCAAAATCAACTCCCTCTTAATTACCTTGGGGCTCCACTCTTTAAAGGCCAAAAAAGATCACACCTTTTTGATGATCTAATTCAAAAAATTTCTAACAAAATTTTGGTTTGGGAATTTCATTTACTCTCTTTCGGTGGTAGGCTTACCTTGATCAAGAGCACTCTAAATTCCATGCCTATATACCTTCTCCAAACCATTGTGCCTACCAACTCTACCATCAATAGAATTGAGCATCTATTAAACAAATTCTTCTGGGGAACCAATACCTCCTCTAAAAGAATGCACTGGTCATCTTGGTCCAAAATTGTGGTACTCTTGAAGAAAGGTGGGTTGTAAATCCATTAAAAAGTAATCAATGCCTTCTCCTACAAACTTTGGTGGAATTTTATAGAGCAATAATAGTCTTTGGGAAAATTCATGACTTCCAAATATTGCCGGGTAAACATCCTCTCATTTGTCCCTTTAAATCGGGTGATTCTCATGGAGAAGACTATGTTATCAAATGGGATGCGAATCCTTAATTTTTGGGGCATAAACTCGGCAATTCCTTCTTTTGGCAAGACAACTGGAGTGGTTGTGGATCCATTGATGACTTACTCACACACTTCCATACGCTCTTAGAGTTAATTCATTGGGAAAACCACAAGTGGAATACTAGTAAGATTGATTCTATTCATCCACTTTCTTAAATATGATTACTAATATTCCTATCACTCCTAACAATCATGATCAGATTATCTTTAAGCTATCTCATAATGGGGATTTCAACCTCAAAAATGTGTGGCTTCACACTAAAGACACTCAGGATTCTTCTATTATGTTCTCCAAAATCTGGAATAACAATATCCCCTCTTCTTACTCTGTTCTAACTTGGCATATCCTAAAAAACTTAATTCCTGTTGACTCTTTGTTGTGGGGTAAAGGGTTTTACTTACCCTCTAAATGTCAATGTTGTTCTCATATTGAGAATGTTAACCATGTTTTTGTTAATGGGGCTATTGCCTCTAAAATTTGGATTTGGTATGACGATCTATTCAACCTTGTCAATTTTAATTGTTCTTTTAATTTATATCAACTTCTTGAGTTTACTTTGACAATGCAATTAAAGGTCATATTAAAATCATAATCGCCATTACTCTTATTTGGTTCATATGGATGGACCAAAATGATGCTAAACATCATATTATTATGAATCACATGATTATTATTGCTAGAACTAAAAACAAAATTTGTGAATTGTTTAAAGCCAACTTAATTCATCACAAACATTTTAAAGGTTGTAAATCTGTAGCCAATATACTAGGCCTCAACCTTCCAGACCAAACTTACTATCGAAATGATAGAATGGTTTTTTGGAAGAAACCTCTTGATCATATTATTAAAATTAATACTGACGGCTCTGTCTCTAATAATGGCTCTAGTTGTGGAGGCATTTTTAGGGACTCTAAGGGTATAGTCCTATGTGCTTTTGCTTATCCCCTTATTTCCAGCACTGTCCCTTATACTGAGCTTATGGCAGTCCACAAAGCTTTAGAAATTTGTATTCAAAATGGCTGGCTCAATATTTGGATAGAGGTGGGCTCTTCTGATTGATCTTTTGACTTCTACCAATATGAGCAACGCTTGTTTGTACCTCCTCAAGCAAACTAGGGTTCTTCTCTCTCGAATTTTACCATCACTCATGTTTGGCGTGAAGGTAATGCCTGTGCTGATTACCTTGCAAATCTGGGTGCAAGATTAGACAGTATCATCTTCTTTGATCAATTTACATTACCCAAATACTTGTGTGGTCTGGTTAACTTGGACAACTCTTCCTTACCTGAGAATCTAATTCCTCCTCTTTTGCTCTTGCCATGACTTGCGCCTCTACCCCTTCTCCTTTAGTTGGAAGATTTCTTTTTGGCATTTACAATATTATGCGATGTTGAACTATATGCACATTAATCTCTTGAATTGGAACCTGTTGCACTTTGGGTTAATTCTTGGTTTTATAACTACAATTCCACTTGGGACTTTAATTTCATTGATACAATTATTTATAAACCCGAAAGAATTAATCATTCGAGGAAGTTATCTACTTTGATGGGCTTAGATTTTATACTAACTCCTTAACCAGCTTTTTCTCACTGACAATATGGCTTGGAGCATTGCTACTAACTATGTTGACTCTAGGCATAGGATTAGTGTGCATTATGCTGGTTGCAGTTTTTATTTTGATGATTATATTATTTTTTTGGCTATTGCTTACATTCCTTGGGACTCTTTACTCCTTAAAGGCCTTATTCATAAAGGTTCCATCACTTATCTTGAAAGGATTTTGATTGGTTGTTGGGCTTCAGATTTTCGCTGTTGTTGCTTGTATAATGTCTAACCTCGATGCTTTCCGCAAGGGAAGAAATTGTAATACCTCGGTCTCTTTTAATGGTTATTTTGGTAAAGTCCTTATACTGGAATGGATTGGGTTTAATTGCTTTTGTGGTTTTGGAGGTTTGCGGCCATGGTTGTTTGTTGATTTATTTGTTGATTTGGTTTTTTCATCACTTGGGGGCCGCCAGATTTTTTCTCTTGCTCCCGCTTTTCCTCGCTATCTTTTGCCATCTTTCCTACTACTGTGTTAGCAAGTTCTGGTTTTGGACCTTTATTTTCTTAAAATTCTTGATTGGTAATGATGTCTCTACTTGGAATCATCTTCTTATTTTATATTCTAGTGGCTTACAATGTTGCATTAGTTGCTCTCATGGGAGTGACTTCGACGTGATTATTTCGGGTTTGTCGCTCATTTCAGGGTGGTTGTGAATCATATTTACAGCCATTGTTTATATTGTAATCTTGCATCTAATGGGTTTGTGCTGTTACCTTCTTGGATTGGAGTGTCATTTCTATTTGAGAAGTATTATAGTCTGATGTTGCCTGTTGATGTCTTAAGATTTTGGATGTTTGTGGATTTGCTGACATTGTTTTGGGCTACTATCGTAACCTACTATAGTATCCCTTTTACTGCTGCTAGTATTGTGCAGATCACTGTGCCTAATCAACTGTTCTACTGGATCTTAACCTAAGGTTTGTATACTCTCAATGATTATTATTATGGCAAGCCTGTGGGGTATTTCTCCAAGGATTGTGGATTGAATTGGGATAGTGTTGCTTCTGTTATGAATGTTCCTTATGTGGTAACTTTTCTGATTTTCACTGATCGAATTTGTCTCTGTTGGGGTGCCGACATTATCCTTTATCTCTTAATCACCGCGTACTTTAATCGCTATAAGTTCTGTGGTAATTTAGGACTTTCCGATTTACCTTTCACCGTTGGTTTCTAAATCCTTAATGCATGAGGACCGAACTGCTTGCTCTTAGATCGCTGAGCACCTATTGGTTGCGCTTTTCTTTATTGCGTTATTTTGCGATTGGGATATCCCATCTCTACACTAATATCTCTTTGCAGGAATGGAATTGTGTTATTTTTTTCAATATTAGTCTTGTTGTTTCTGGTTTTGCTTCCCATGATCAGCAGGTTTGGAGTTTTTCAAGGGATTATCATTGTGCATCTGCTGGGATTGTGGGCACTGCTTACTCTGATGGAAAATCCTTGAACTTATACAATTTTTACTATATATCCTTCTTAGTAATACTTCCTTTTCCTAATGGGAGTGTTAACAGTATTGTCCATGCTGCCTGGGATGTTGTTGCTTTTCCTTGATGTTGTTCTCCCATCCTATGCTATGATTGGAATACGTACAACTTGAAGCACATTTCTTTGTTATGCTTGGAATTAATCAATGATTTATCTTATCTACATAATTGGGTTATTAACAAACCCACTGGTTATTATTGTCATTACCCTTGGCAGAATTGGATTATGGTGAATAAGCATCCTAACACTAATCTAATTTCTCTGAATGTCACTTACTGGATAGCCTTGTGGTGGGGAGGTATTCATTATCTATCCTTTCCTTTACCTATATATGTTTATGGGTGGAATCTTGGCCAGCTTGTTGGTTTTAACGCCTTGTTGGTTGGTCTTCCGGATCAATACCCACCTTACTCCCTCGTGGCTTTGGATTATTTGGTTCAACAAGTCTCTATTGATGTTGCTGATTGCTTGGTTGTTTTTGCTTTGAATCACCTTCCTGGTCTATTTTATGCTTATCATTGGAATTCATTGTTCTACCTTTTCTGCTATTGTTTACTTCATCCTTTTTCTATCAAACTTTTGATTATTACGGATGAGTGGCAACATGGCAGCTAATTGGTTTTTTCTGTTTTGGTTGTCTCTTGTCTTGGAGATTTATCTTTTTGTTTTTCCTTGTCTCCTCAGTTGGCTCTTTCTTTGTTGGTTGTAGAATTTCAGGGTCTCATGCCCTGAAAGCTGTTCCTGACATTGCTGTCCTGATGGTGAGGGTTTTTGGTGATTTCTGTCTGTTTTGCTACCTTCAAGTAACTGTCTATATGCTTTTTTCTTTTGTTTATCTACTATTTCCATGTCTACTCTGATTGAGGAGTTTTATGGCCAATTTGCTGTATCTTCCTATCTTGGATGTTGCCGCCTTAACTGCTATTATTTTATGATTTTAATGTTGAGACTCATTTCAATTCACTTGTTGATTTCTTTTATATGGTTCCAATGTTGTATTAGTCGCTTGTTTGGGGTTGGCTTTGGATTGCCCGTGCAATTTATCTCCTATTTTCTCGACCAGATCACCGCTACCTCTTTTTGGTTGGTTGCCTTATGAGCGTTTATTCCGAAAGAATGGTATTATGGCCACTTTAGTCCCTACCTATCTTGGAGGTTTTGCCTTTTGTCTTGTTCTTTGGATTGATTGTGCATTTGGATTATTTGAATGGTGATTGTCGCCGCTATTGGAGTCGCTTTTAACTTTCTCGGTGCTTTTTGGTTGTAGTTCATTCCCTGGTTGAGCTATCTTTCTTTCTTTATTATTGCTTTCTCCGTGACATTAATAAGGGATTGTTTCTAGGTTGTTTTCTACACTGAAAGATTCATTTACATATCATGTGATTGGGATGGTGTTAATTATAGGCTCATTGACTTATTTAATAGATTTTCAGCTAGTTGTCACCTCTGTAATTTTCTTATGGAGGGATTATATGCTGAACTAATTCCTTTCCTGAACATGGCTATTCAGGAGACTCTGGCTAATATGGCTCACTCACTTATGTTTATGTATTCTCATGTCAAGATGGCTATATTGATGATAATTTTCTTGAATGAAACTCCTTATCCTTCAGCCTCTTAGCAATTACCTATATATTTTAGATATGATTTTGCTTAGGTTTGCGGTAACAAAGCTCACAAGAATATCAACAATTGCTTCCTTCTCACAGTTTGTTGGCTATGATGGATGTGTGATGTTCTCACTCCTTTTGGTTGGTAGTAGCTCATGTGATGTAACCCTTCACGAAGTTTGGATGCTCATATTTGCATCTGCCCCAACATGGTGTGATTGAGCCTGAGCCTTCTATATCCCATTTCCTTATTATCATACTCATATTATATTATTTTCTTCTATCTTTTTATGTGTATTACCTTAACTGCTCTAATCTCTCTCTCATTATAACTTTGCAGGTGTTTCTCTCTTTTTATCTTGCAGGTTTGCTCCATATTACCAAGCACTCTTACAACCATCGAGCATTGGCCTTATCTTTCTTTAGCTTATTATGTTAATCATCTTGTATCTTTTGATTGCTTTAATGTTTTCTTTTGCTCTTGGATGTACTTAGTTGGGATTTACTCCTTAGGTTGATTGTAGCTCTTTGAGCGTAGTTTGAGTTTATCACCTTTAAGGACCTTGTAACCTTTTTTTGTGGCAATAAAATACTCAGATCATGGGGTTTCCCTAAAAAAATAAAATAAAATAAAATAAAATAAAATAAACTAAAAATAGACCTAAACCTAAACTAAAAAATAAAGCCTAAAAATAAAAATAAAATAAAAACCTAAAAAATATAATAAATGCCTAAACCTAAACCTAAAAAGGAAAAATAAAACATACACCTAAAAAATAAAATAAAAATAAAACTCAATTAAAAAATTAACTTAAACCTACAAAATATATTAAAATAAAAAAACTTAAACAAAACTAGATAAAAATAGGAAATAAACCTATGTAAAACTAAAAAATAAAGTAAACTAAAAAATAAAAATAGACATATTATACTAGATAAACCTAAACCAACCGGTTTACTTAAATTTTTTTTAAAAAAAAACCTTAAACCCTAAATCCTAAACCCTAAACCCTAAATCTACAACCCTAAACCCTAAACCTTAAACCCTAAACCCTAATCCTAAACCCTAAAACTTAAAGCCTAAACCCTAACCCTAAACCCTAAGCTCGAAACCCTAAACCCTAAACCTAAGCCTAAAGTAACTAAATAAATTATAAAATAATCCAAACCTTAAAACTTAATAAACCTAAACCCTAGCCAAAACCCTAAGAATGATACGTACATCACTATCAATTAGGTTCAGTCTAGATCTTGCGGTGGAGACGAAGGTGGGGGCGGCAGTTATCATATTGGTGGTGGGGATCTGTGGTGGATATGTGATGGTCGAAGAAGGGTGGTTATGATGGAGGAGCACGAGGTTTAAACCATCACATTGGGGAGAGATCGAGGATATGATAGAGGATTCTCTACTGAGATGTTGGGGTGGTTTTGATGGGAACTAGAGAATCAAGAACGCCAAATTCAATATGTCGCTTATGGAACAGCTTTACGATAGATGGTTTTAGTCATTGTTTTTTTGCTCATTTGCTCATTTTGAACTATGTTGTTACTTGTGTCTTAGAAAACTTTGAGTGTTACTTGCTGATCAATTGAAGAAGAAATGTTAAATCTATTTTGCTCTGCTAAAAAAAAACCAAAAACCTTAACCCTAAACCCTAAAACCCTAAACCCTAAACCCTAAAACCATAAACCCTAAACCCTAAACCCTAAAACCTAAACCCTAAACCCTAAATGCTAAACCCTAAACCCTAAACCCCAAACCCCAAACCATAAACCCTAAAGTATAAACTAACCCTAAACCCTAAACCCGAAACCCTAAAAACCTAAAAGCCTAAACCCAAACTAAATAAAACCAAAAATTAAAAAAACCTTGACCTAAATAAAATAAAAATATATAATAAAATAAAAACCTAAACTAAAATCTAAACCTAAACCTAAACCTAAGCCTAAACCTAATAATAAAATAATAAATAATAAATAAAAGCTAAACTAAAATAAAATAAATAAAAACTTAAACTAAATTAGAAAATAAAATAAACCTAAATAAAATAAAAACTAAACATTAAATAAAAATAAAATAAACTTAAAATAAAATAAAATAAAAACTAATAAAATTCTAAACCTAAAAAATAAACTTAAAAATAAAACTTTAAAATAAATATAAAATAAAACCTAAACCCTAAACTAAAAAAAAAACCTAAACCTTAAATAAAGAAAACCTTAAACCCTAAACTCTAAACTAACCCTAAACCCTAAAACCGTAAACCCTAAAGCCTAAACCCTAAGCCTTAATCCCTAAACAATAAACTAACCCTAAACCCTAAGCTAACCCTAAACCGTAAAAATCATATACCCTAAACCTTAAACAATAAACCCTAAACTAACCCTAAACCCTAAGCTAACCCTAAACCTTAAACCATAAACCCTAAAACCCTAAACCTTAAACCCTAAAACCTTAAATCTTAAACCCTAAACCCTAAACCCTAACCTTAAACCTTAAACCCTAAACCCTAAACCCTAAACCTTAAAAACCAAAAACTTAGGCCTAAACTAAATATAACCTTAAAATAAAATAAATAAAATACCTAAACCAAATATAATAATAAAATAAAATAAAATAAAAACCTGAATTAAAACTTAGACCTAAATTTAAAAATAAAAAGTAAAAAAGTAAAATAAGTAAGATATAATAAATAAAACCTAAACTAAACCAAAAAAATAAAATAAACCTAAGAATAAAACCTAAATAAAATAAATAATAATCATAAAATAAAATATAAAACCTAAAATAAAATATAATAAAACCTAAACCTAAAACATAAACCTAAAAATAAATAAATAAAAACTTAAACCTGAAACAAAAAAAACCTAAAACTAAAATAAAAATAAAATAAAATAGACTTAAACCTAAATTAAAATAAACACAACTAAAATGAACAAAACTTAAACCTAAATATAAAAAAAAAAACTAAACCTAAACCTAAACCTAGACTAAATAAAATGAAATAAACTAAAAATAAAACTAAACCTAAACTAAAAAATATTATGTTAAAATAAACATAAAATAAAAACCTAAAACATAAACCACAAAAATATAATAAAAAAAAAATTCAACTAAAAAATTAACTTAAACCTAAAAAATAAACTAAAATAAAAAACTTAAACTAAAATAAATAAACCTAAAATAAATAAACTAAACTAAATAAAAAATAAAAATAAACCTAAATAAAACTAAATAAATAAAGTAAATTAAAATAATTAAAATAAACTTAATATACTAGATAAGCCTAAACCTACCAATTTACTTAATTTAAGAAAAACCTTAAACCCTAAATCTTAAACTCTAAACCCTAAACCTACAACCCTAAACCCTGAACCCTAAACCTAAACACTAAAAAGCCATAAACCCTAAGCCCTAAATGCATAAATGCTAAAACCCTAAACACTAAACCCTAAAGCCTAAACCTTAAACCCTAAACCCTAACCTTAAACCCTAAACCATAAACCCCAAACCCTAAACCTAAACCTAAAGAAAGTAAATAAATGATTAAATTAACCAAAACCTAAAACCTAATAAACCTAAACCTAAACCAAAACCCTAAAATGGGAAACCTACCAGGAACATCACCATCAACCGGGATCGCCTAGAAGTGGTGGAGGCAAAGGTAGGCCAGTTATCACATGGTGGGGATCCGGACGCCCCGGTGGATATGGAGGTGGTGAGCGGGTAGTTTTGTGGCGTGAGGAACGATAGAGGTTACAACCATCGTGGTGGTGGGGGGAGAGATCGGGGATATGATGGAGGATCCCGCTACTCGAGAGGCTGGGGTGATTCTAATGGGAACTGGAGAAACTGAAGAACATCAAATCAGATCTGCTGCTTATGGTATTGTGTCTTTATAGTAGAGATGGTTCTAGTTACCTTGGGTTTTGGATTTGCTCTATGCGTGCTCATTTTTGAATTATGTTGTCAGTTATGTGTTACTTGGTTGATGAATTCAAAAAGAAGAAATATTGAATTTGAATTTGTTCTCTGTTAAAAAAAAAACCAAAAACCCAATTCTCTAAACTAAAACTTGAACCCTAAACCTAAAACCTAAAACCTAAACCCTAAACCCTAAACACTAAACCCTAAAAACCCTAAACCATAAACCTTAAACACTAAATCCTAAAACCCTAAACCCTAAATCCTAAATCTTAACCACTAAACCCCAAACCCCAAACCATAAACCCTAAAACCTAAACCCTAATCCCAAAAAACCTGAAAGCCTAAACCCAAACTAAATAAAACCAAAAAATTTAAAAAATAAAAAAATCCTAAACCTAAAGAAAATAAAAAAATACAATAAGAGAAAAAGCTAAACTAAAATCTAAACCTAATCCTAAACCTGAACCTAAACCTAAAAATAAAATAAAATAAAAAATAAAAACTAAACTAACTAAAATAAATGAAAACCAAAAATAAACTAAAAAATAAAATAAACCTAAATAAAATAAAAACTAAAGATAAAATAAAAATAAAATAAACCTAAAATAAAATAAAATAAAAACTGAATAAAAACCTAAACCTAAAAAATAAACTTTAAAATAAAACCTAAACATAAAAAAAATAAAACCTAAACCACAAATAAAAAAAAAGCTAAACCAATAAACCTAAACCTAAACTAAAATAAATAAAACCTAAACCTAAACCTAAACACTAAACCAAAAAAAATAAAGTAAACTAAAAGTAAACCTAAACCTAAACTAAAAAATAAAACCTAAAAATAAATCTAAAATAAAAACATAAAACCTATACCTTTACCTAAAAATAAAAAATAAAACCTAAACCCAAAAAATAAAATAAAATAAAAACTAAACTAAAAAATAAACATAAACAAAAACTGAAACCTAAAAAATAAACTAAAATAAAAAACCTAAACTAAAATAAATAAACCTCAAATAAATAAACTAAACTAAATAAAAATAAAAAATAAACCTAAATAAAAATAAAAAAATAAATTAAATAAACTAAATAAACCTAAACCTATTAGTTTAATTAATTTTAACCCTAAACCCTAAACCCTAAACACTAAACACCAAGCCCTAAAACTAACCCAAAACCCTAAACCCTAAACCTACCACCCTAAACCCTAAACCTTAAACCCTAAACCATAAACCCTAAACCCTAAACCCTAACCATAACCCAAAGCCCAATACCTTAAACCTTAAAACCCTAAAACCCGTAGCCCTAAACCCTAAACAAACCCTAAACCTTAAACCCTAATAACCATGAACCCTAAACCCAAAACTAACCTTAAACCCTAAGCTAACCCTCAACCCTAAACCCAAAACCCTAAACCCTATACATTAAACACTAAACCTTAAAAATCCTAAACCCTAAAGCTTAAAACCTAAACCTAAACCCTAAAGCCTAAAACCCTAAACCCTAAACCTTAAAACCATAAACCCTAAACCCTAAACACAATCCCTAAAAACTTATGAACCTAAACTTAAACTAAATAAAAAAACCTAAACCTAAATAAAATCAAAAATTAAAATAAAATAAAAACATAAAGTAAAACCTAAACATAAACTAAAAAATAAAATATAAATAAAAATATAAATAAAATAAAATAAAATAAAATAATCTAAAATAAAATAAATAAAAACATAAACTAAACAAAAAAATAAAATAAACCCAAGAATTAAAAAATCTAAATCAAATAAAAACAAAGTGTAAAATAAAATAAAATAAAATAAAAACTAAAGAAAAACCTAAACTGAAAAAATAAACTTAAAAATAAATAAAAAATAATACATAAACCCTAAACTAAAAAAAATTTAAACCTAAAATAAACTAAAATAAATAACACCTAAACCGAAAACTAAGATAAACTAAACCTAAACATAAACCTAAACTAAATAAAATAAAATAAATTAAAAATAAATTTAAACCTAAATAAAAAAATAAAACTTAAGAATAAACCTAAAATAAAAACCTAAAACCTAAACCTAAAAAATTAAATTAAAACTTTTAACCTAAACCTAAAAATTAATAATAAAACCTAAACCAAAAAAATAAAATTAAAATAAAACTCAACTAAAAATAAACCTAAACCAAAACTAAAATAAAATAAAAACCTAAAATAAAAACATAAACTTAATAATAAATAAAAAATAAATAAATAAAACTAAAATAAACTAACTAAACTTAACCTAAACCCTAAACCTAAACCCTAAATAAACCTAATCCACTTGATTTAACTTAAACCTAAACCTAAACCCTAAACACTAAACCTAAAAAACTAAACCCTAAACCTAAAACCCTAAACCCTAAACCTACCACCTAAACCTAAACTAAACTTTAACCTAAACCTAAACCCCAAACCTAAACCTTAAACATTAAACCCTAACCAACCTAAAACCCAAAACCAAACTAAACCATACTAAACCCTAAACAAACCCTAACCAAACTAACCATGACCTAAACTAAAATTCTTAAACCTTAAACTAACCTTAAACCCTAAACCCTAAACCCTAAACATTAAATAGTAAACCTTAAAAATCCTAAACCCTAAAGCCTAAAACCTAAACCCTAAACCCTAAAGCCTAAAACCTTAAAACCTAAACCTTAAAACCATAAACCCTAAACCCTAAACCCTAACCCTAAAAATGTAAAAACCTAAACTTAAACTAAATGAAAAGACCTAAACCTAAATAAAATCAAAAATTAAAATAAAATAAAAACCTAAATTAAAATATAAACCTAAATAAAAAAAATAAAATAAAAATAAAAATAAATAAAAACATAAACTAAATAAAAACTAAAATAAACCCAAGAATTAAAAATCTAAATAAAATAAAAATTAACTATAAAATAAAATAAATTAAAACAAAAACTAAAGAAAAACCTAAATTGAAAGAAAAACCTAAAAATAAATGAAAAATAAAACATAAACCCTAAACTAAAAAAAATTAAACCTAAAATAAAAATAAAATAAACAAAATAAAATAAACCTAAAAAAAACTAAAATAAATATCACCTAAAGCTAAACCTAAGATAAACAAAACCTAAACATAAACCTAAACTAAATAAAATACATTAAAAATAAATCTAAACCTAAATAAAAAAATAAAACATAAAAACAAACCTAAAACCTAAACCTAAAAAGTTAAATTAAAACTTTTAACCTAAACCTAAAAATAAATAATAAAACCTAAAACAAAAAAATAAAATAAAAATAAAACTCAACTAAAAATAAACCTAAACCTAAACTAAAAAATAATACCGAAAAGTAAACTAAAATAAAAACATAGAACATAATCCTAAAAAAATAAAATAAAAACTTGAACCTAAACCTAAAAATAAAAAATAAAACCTAAACCTAAAAAATAAACTACTAAGAAATAAACCTAAACATAAATCTAAACCTAGATAATAAACTAGAATAGAAATACCTAAACTAAAATAAATAAATCTAAACTAAATAAACTAAACTATAAAAAATAAAAAAGCTAAACCTAAAAAAAAGTAAAAAATAAAATAAATAAACTAAATAATCCTAACTTACCGGTTTACTTAATTTAAAAAAAAACCCTAAAAAAAAAAAAACTAACCCTTACACCTATACCTACGAAACTAAACCTACAACCCTAAACCCTTAACCCTAAATCCTAAACCCCCCGACCTAAACCATAAACCCTAATCAGAACCCTAAACCCTAAAAAAAGGAAAACCTTAAGCCCTAAACCCTAAACCTTAAAAGCTAAAACCCTAAACCATAAACCCTAATCCTAAACCCTAATCCCTAAACCCTAATCCTAAACCCCAAACCCTAAACCTAAACTTAATGTAATTAAATAAATTAAAAAATAAACTTAAACCCTAAAACCTAATAAACTTAAACCTAAACCTAAACCCAAAGAAATGGGCAGAACCTAAGAGTGAGGTCAAAAAAAAAATCCAAACCCTAAGAATGGGAAGAACCTTGACAGTAGGAACACCACCGTCAACCATGCTCAGTCTAGATCTAGAGGTGGACGCAAAGGCGGAAGCGGCGGTTATCATAGTTGTAGTGGGGGATCTGGAGTTGCTAGTGGATATGGAGGTGGTGGTCGGAGTAGTGGTGGTTATGGAGGTAGGAAGAGGATGGAGGTTAGAGTTATGGTGGTGGTGGAGGGAGAGAAAGGGGATATAATGGTGGATCCCACTACTCGAGAGGCCCAGGTGGTTCTAATTGGAACTAGAGAAACTGAAGAACGATCGATATGATCTACTGCTTATGGAACCATGTCTTTACAGTAGAGATGATTCTATTTATCTAGGGTTTTTTATTTGCTCTATGTGTGCTCATTTTTTATCTATATTGTCACTTGTGTCATAGAGAACTTGGTGTGTTACTGGTTGATGAACAAAAAAGAAAAATGTTGAATCAATTAGTTCTCGTTAAAAAACTAAAACCCTAAACCCTAAACTAAAACATGAACCCTAAACCTAAAACCTAAACCCAAAACCCTAAACCCTAAAAAACAAAAGATAAAAACCATAACCATAAATGCTAAACCCTAAAACTAACCCTAAACCCTAAACCTACAACCCTAAACCCTAAACCACAAACACCAAACCCCTAAACTTAAACCCTAAACCCTAATAAGAAACTAGTAAAACATGAAACTAAACTAACTAAAGAGAAAACTAATAAATAATAAACTAAAACCAATAAATAATAAACTAAAACTAATAAGTTAATAATAAACTAAAATAAAAAGTAATAAAACTAACTTAACTAAACTAACTAAATAATAATTACAAAATTAATAATAATAATTAAAACTAGCTAAGCTAATAAACAAACTAATAACTAAATTAAACATAAACAAAGAAACCCACTAATAAATTAACTAAAAATAAGCTAAAACTAATAAAACTAAACTAAACCTAAACTAATAACCAAAACTAAACTAATAAATTAACTAAACAAAACCTTAATAAATAGCTAACTAATAATAATAACTAACTAATAAACCTACAACCTAAACATAACTAACCTAATAGATAACTAACTAATAATAAAACTAAACCCAATAACTAAACTAATAATAATTAACTAAGTAAACTAAAACTAATAACTAATAAACTAAAACTAATAAACTAACTAAATAACTAATAAATAACAAATAATAATAACTAACTAATAACTAAAACTAATAGCTAAACTAAACTAATAAACTAATAAACTAACTTAATAATAATAACTATAACTAATAATAAAACTAAAAAAACCAATAAACTAAAACTAAATAACTAATAACAACTAACACTAAACTAATAAACTAATAATGAATTAAACTAAATAAAACTATTAACAAAACTTATAGTAATAATAAACTAAACTAATAATAAACTAAATAATAAATAAAACCTAAATAAGTAAACTAAACCTAATAATAATAAACAAAATAATAAACTAACAACTAAAAATAACAAAACTAATAAACTAATAATTATAATAATAAAAAATAAACTAAACTAAAACTAATAATAACTAAAAAAAAGACTAAATAATAATAAAACCTAATAACATAAAAAATTAACTAAACTAAACTAAAAAATAATAAAAAAATAAATAAAAAAAACTAAACTAAAATGAACAACAAACTAAGTAAACTAATAAATAATAATAAACTAATTAAAAACTAACTAATAATAACTAACTAATTAATAATAAACTAATAATAACTAAACTAACTAAATATAAAACTAATAACTAAACTAACTAAAACTAATAATCAAAAAACTAAATAACCTGAACACTAAACCCCAAAACCTAAATTAATAAAACTAATAATAATAAAACTAATAATAACAAACTAAACTAAAGTAAAATAACTAATAACTAAACAAATAAAACTAATAATAATAACTAAACAATAAATAAAAAAACTAATAAACTTATAATAAAACTAAACTAAAACAAACTAATAACTAACTAATAAAACCTAATAAACTAAATCCATAATAATAACTAATAAAAAACTAAAACTAATAATAAATAACTAATAACTAATAAACTAAAAAACTAATAAACTAAACTAATTATAATGAAACTAAAAAACTAACTAAACTAAACTAAATAATAATAAGAAATAATAATAATAAAATTACCAACTAAACTAATAAACTAATAATAATAAATTAATAATCTAACTAATAAATAACTAAATAACTAAAGAACTAAACCCTAAACCCTAACTAAATAAATAAACTAAATAATAATAATTAAATTATTAATAATAAACATAAACTAAAGAAGAAAAACTAAACTAGAACAAAACTAATAATAATAATAAATAATAAATAACTAATAATAACTAATAAAAAACTAAAACATAAAATAAACTAAAAAATAATAAATTAATAAACCTAAAACCATAACTAAACCAATAAAACTAATAAACTAAACCAACAAAATAATAAATAATCTAACAAAACTAAACTAATAAAACTAAACCACAAACTAAAACTAACCAAAACCTAAATAATAATAAAACCATAAACTAATAATAATAAAAACTAACTAACTAATAACTAAAGAAACTAAAATAAATAATAAAACAAACTAACTAAATAAACTAATAAACTAAACCTAAACTACCGAACTAACCTAAAATAATAAAAACTAAAATTAAAACAAATAAAAAACTAAACTTACCAACTAAAATTAAATTAAACATAAAATTAAAAATAAGCTAATAATAACCTAATAATAACTAATAAACACTAAACCTAAAACCTAAACCCTAAAACTAAACTAAACCCTATTATTTGGCAATTTTGGGATCCCTCGTGTTCTTGGTGAGTTTTCGATCACTTTCTCTCTTAGATTCCCCATAGATTGTTGGCCTTGGGCTGATCTCAACAGTTCTTGTCACAGCATCGTGACTCATGGCATCAGCTTCTTCAAATCCATGGGGTAAATCCCATGTGCCGATGTATCCCGCTAGGGCATCAGATTTTTGGGTAATCCAACCACTAAATTACCTGGTATTACAAAATCTTTCAAAGAGGCTTTAGATGGTAAGAATTCCTCCACTGAACCTCCTTTAAATTTTCTTCATATGACTTTTAAAGGTACTCCGACAATTATGATTTGGATGATGGCGATATTGAACTACTAACTAAGCCTTTTGCTTTTTCTTTGATTGTAAAGTTTTCATTTAAACGGCCAAAGATGGAAGATATTTATTCTTTTTTCATAGATTAAATTTACCTTGTTCTTTTCTATTAAATTGATTGATGCAAGGCATGTTCTAATTAAACTCTTTAATGACCTTAATTACTAAAGAATTTTTTCTTGGCATTCTTACTATATTTTTAATTATCAAATGTGTATTCTGTAGTGGATGCCTATGTTTGATGTTAATGAACAGTCTCCTATTATTTCCATTTGGATTAATTTACCTAACTTGCAGATTCATCTATTTAATAATCAGATTCTTTATGCTATTGGGTTGATTTTTGGTGGCCTTTGTAAGTTTATCAAGCAACAACTACTTCTAAATCGTATGTTGCTAGAATTCCTATAGAGATTGATATTAATAAAAAATATCTGAAAGAAATTTTGGTTGGGTTCAAAGAAATGCGATTATTTTTAGAAAGTTGTTTTTGAGAACTTTCCCATTTTTTATAATCATTGTAAGATTCATGGGCATGAAATTTCTGAATGCTTTATTGCACATCCCTCTCTTAGGAAGAAAATCACTAGTATGAATTCAATTATTGAAAAGCGATGATTCTCTCAAGTTGGATAAAAGAAAACCTAGTTTTCAAAATTTAGATGTTTTGCAAAATCAGACGAATCTTCTAAAAAAGTTTTATCTATTAATGATTTGTCTAATGTGAAAGGTAATTTTGATGTTTTTGAAAAAGTTTTTACTAATAATCATGCTCTAAGTGTTTCTTTTGATGATTCTCTTAAAGGGAACACTTTAGAGGCTTTGGTTAATGATTCTAATGGTTTGGATGTTATGCATATGTCCTTTCATGATGACAGTTCAAATATTGTTGATGCTAATGCCATTTCTTCCAATTAGTTGGATGTTGTTTCTCTTTCTCTTATGTCTGCTTTAGATCATGGGAAAGAGACTATTTCTTTTCTTTCTATGATTGAGAATGGTGGTGAAAAGAATATTTTTATTTCTAATATTTTAACTTCAGGTTCTAACAATCTTGTTAATATTGGTGATCCTTCTATCCAAAAATAAGATTTATATACCTGTGACAATTCTCTCATTGTGAATAGTTATGTTTCGGTTCAAAATGATGGTTTTTCTATGGCTCGTAATTATGTTTAGAATTTTGGTAATATGTTATGTGTTTCATAGGGATTTGAATCTTATTTTCATCTTGCATGAAGATTATCGAAAATCTAGATTCTACTTCTCTTGCTTCTATTATGAATGAAGATAGGGAGGAGACTCTTCAGATTTTGTTGGAAGAGGAAAAAATTAATAATTGTGCTCTTAATCAAGCCATTTATGCTCCTTCTTTCACTTATGATTTTGAAATGCATACTACTTCTGATTTTTCTTTGTCTAATGTTGTGGATGATTCTGAATGCTCTTCTTTGAAATTGATAGCTTTTGATGATCCCCATGCCTTTATAACAATATTGCTTCATTTTGAATGGAGATTTTTTTGAAGAAAGGGCATATGAATTTGTTCTCTTAAAAAAAAAAAACCCTAAACCCTAAATGCTAAACCCTAAACCCTAAACCCTAAAACCCTAAACCCTATACCCTAAACCCTAAAAACATAAAAACCTAAACCTAAACTAAATATAATCTAAAAAATATAAATAAAAAAATGTAAACCTAGATAAAATAAAATAATAAAATAAAATAAAAACCTAAACCCTAAAACCCTAAACCCTAAAAACCTAAAAATCTAAACCTAAACTAAATATAACCTAAAAAATATAAATAAAAAAATGCAAACCTCGATAAAATAAAATAATAAAATAAAAGAAAAACCTAAACTAAAACCTAAACCTAAAATAAAATAAAATAAAAAATAAAAATAAAGGAAATAAAATAAAGAAAAACCTAAACTAAACTAAAAAAAATAAAATAAAATTAAGTATTAAAACCTTAATAAAATCAAAACTAAACGTAAAATAAAAATAAAATAAACCTTAACTAAAGTAAAATATAAACTAAATCAAAACCTAAACTGATAAAATAAACTTAAATGTAAAGCCTAAAAAAAAAATAGAAAATAAAATCTAAGCCCTAAAATAAAAAAAATGTAAACCCAAAATAAAAATAAAATAAACAAATTAAAATAAACTTAAACCCAAACTAAAATAAATAAAACATAAACCTTAACCTAAAATAAACTAAACTTGAACCTAAACTTAAACTATATAAAATAAAATAAACTACAAATAAAGCTAAACCTAAACTAAAAAATAAAAACTAAAATAAAAATCTAAAACCTAAACCTAAAAAAATAAAATAAAACCTAAACCTAAACCTAAAAATAAAAAATAAAACTTAAACCTAAAAAATAAAATAAAAATAAAGCTCAACTAAAAAATAAACATAAACTTAAGCTTAAACCTAAAAAATAAATTAAAATAAAAATCCTAAACCAAAATAAAAACCTAAAATAAATAAACTAAAATAAATAAAAATAAAAAATAAACCTAAATAAAAATTAAAAATAAAATAAACTAAAAAAAACCTAAATAAACTAAAAAAACCAAAACCTACTGGTTTACTTAATTTTAAAAAGAACCCTAAACACTAAATCCTAAACCATAAACCTTAAACCTTAAATGCTAAACCCTAAACCCTAAACTTACAAATCCAAACCCTAAACCCTAAATCTTAAACCCTAAACCTTAAACCCTAATCCCCTAAACCCTAAACCCTAAAAGTATAAACCTTAAAACCTTAAACCCTAAACCCTAAACCCTAAACCCTAAACCCTAAACCCTAAACCCAAACCCAAACCCTTAGACCCAAAATGCCAAACCCTAAGCACAAACCTAAAGTAATTAAATAAATTTAAAAATAAACCTAAATCCTAAAACCTAATAAACCTAAACATAAACCCTAAGAATGGGCAGAACCTTGATGGCAGAACGTTATCGTCAATAAGGCTCAGTCTAGATCTATTGGTGAAGGTGATGATGGAGGCACGATTATTGCAGTTGTTGTCGGGGATCTAGAGGTGCTGTGGATAAGGAGGTGGTGGTGGGACATGTGGTGAGGAAAAAATAAATCATGGTGGCGAGGGATAGATAGATATGAAGGCGATCACACTAGAGGTCTGGTTTTGAAACTGGAGAAATTAAAGAACAACCTATCCAATCTAAAACTAAAATGGAGAACCTAATCTATGGTTTCTAATTTTCTATGCATCCTCAATCTATAAAAACCTAAAAACTAAATGAAATAATAAAGATAAAAACTATTAAAACCAAACCTAAACCTAATCTAAAAAAACCTATCTAAAATAAAAACCTAAACTAAAACCTTAAACCTAAACCTAAAAATAAAAACCTAGTTAAACTAAACCTAAACCTAAATAAACCTAAACTAAATAATAAACTAACCTTAAACCTAAACTAAAATAAAAAGTTAAACCTAAACTAAATATAACCTAAAAATAAATTAAATAAATAAACCTAAACCAAAATAAAATAAAATAAAACCTAAACTAAAAACCTAAACCTAAAAAAAAAAAAAATAAAATAAAAATAAAACTAAAATAAATAAAATAATATAAATAAAAATAAACTAAACTAAAAAAAAAATAAAAACCTAACTAAAATAAAAAAAACCTAAATAAAAATAAAAAACCTAAAATAAAATAAAATAAAAAAATAAAAAAATAAACCTAAAAAATAAACCTAAAATAAAAAAAAATAAACTAAAATAAACTAAAATAAAATTAAATAAACCTAAACCTAAACTAAAATTTAAACTAAAATAATAAAACCTAAACCTAAACCTAAAATAAACTCCTAACCTAAATTAAACCCAAAAAAATAAACTAAACCCTAAAAAATTTAAATAAACTTTAAAAATGTAAACCTAAATTAAAAATTAAACCTAAAAATAAACTACTAAACCTAAAAAATAAATAAATCCTAAACCTAAAAAATAAAAAAACAAAACTAAACCAAAAAATAAAAAAAAAAATAAACCTAACTAAAAATAAACCTAAACCTAAAAAACTAAACCTAAAATAAACCTAAACTAAAAATAAATAAACCTAAACTAAATAAAAAATTAAAAAAAAACCAAAAAAATAAAAAAATAAAATAAACTAAAAAATAAAATAAAATAAAATAATAAACTAAATAAAACCTTAATTTAAAAAAATAAAAAATAAAATAAAACCTAAATAAAAAAAATAAAATAACCTAAATAAATAATAAATAAATAAATAAAATAAAAATAAACCTAAACCTAAACTAAAATAAACCTAAACTAAACTAAAATAAATAAACCTAAAAAAAATAAACCTAAACCTAAAAAAAATAAATAAAATAAAAAAAAAATATAAACCTAAACCTAAACTAAACCTAAACCTAAAAAAACCTAAAAAACCTAAAATAAAAATAAACCTAAACCTAAACCTAAAAAAAAATAAGATAAATAAAAAAAATAAAATAAAAAAAATAAAATAAAATAAACTAAAAAAATAAAAATAAAACTAATAAAATAAACTAAAAAATAAATAATTAAAATTAAAAATAAATAAATAAAAAAATAAAAAATAAAATAAAAAAAAGAAATAAAATAACTAAATAAACTAAATAAACCTAAACCTACTAGTTTACTTATTATTATTTTTTAAATAACCCAATGCCTTAAACCCTAAATCCTAATCCCTAAACCCTAAACCTTAAAACTAATCCTGAACCTAAACACTAAACTTACAACCCTAAAACTACAACCCTATACCTTAAACCCTAAACCCTAAACCCTAAAACCCTAAACCCTAAACTAACCCTAAACCCTAACCCTGAACCCTAAACCCTAACCCTAAACCTAAACCCTAAACCCTAAAACCCTAAACCCCAAAATCCTAAACCTAAACCCTAAACCCCATACCTTAAACCCTAAAAACCTAAAAACCTAAAAACCTAAACATAAATTATATCAAACCTAAAAATAATATATATAAAAAAACATAAACTAAAATAAAATTAAAATAAAATAAAATATAAACATAAACTAAAACTTAAACCTAAAAATAAAATAAATTAGAAAAATGAAAATAAACTAAAATAAAATAATGTAAAACCTAAACTAAATTAAAAAGATAAGATAAAACTAAGAATTAAAATCCTTAATAAAATTAAAACTAAATGTAAAATAAAAATAATAAAATAAAAACTAAATAATGACCTAAACCTAAATATAAATAAAAAATAAATCTTAAACCCTAAACTAAAAAAACCTAAGCCTAACATAAAAATAAAATAAACAAAATAAAATAAACTTAAACCTAAACTAAAATAAATAAAACCTTACCTAAACCTAAAATAAACTAAACCTAAACTTGAACCTAAACTAACTTAAATAAAATAAACTAAAACAAACCTAAACCTAAACTAAAAAATTAAACCTAAAAATAAACCTAAAATAAAAACCTAGAACCTAAACCTAAAAATATAAAATAAAAACCTAAACCAAAATGTAAAAATAAAAAGTAAAACCTAAACCTAAATAATAAAATAAAAATAAAACTCAACTAAAAATAAACCTAAACCTAAAAAAAAATCTAAAATAAAATACCTAAACTAAAATAAATAAACATAAAATAAATAAACTAAAATAAATGAAAATAAAAAAACCTAAATAAAAATAAAAATTAAAATAAACTAAAATAAATAAAAAATTAACTAAACTAAATAAACCTAAACCTACTAGTTTACTTAATTAAAAAAAACCTTAAACCATAAATCTTAAACCCTAAACCTAAAACCCTAAAACTAACTCTAAACCTCAAACCCTAAACCTATAACCCTAAACCGTAAACCCTAAACCCTAAATCCTAAACTCTAAACCCTAAACCATAAACCCTAATCCTAAACCGTAAACCCTAAAAGCTTAAACCCTAAAACCCTAACCCTAAACCCTAAACCCTAAACCCTAAACCCTACACCCTAAACCCTACACCATAAACCCTAACCCAAAACCCTAAAATGTAAACCCTAAACCGTGAACCTAAATCTTAAGTAATGAAATAAATAAAGAAATAAACCTAAACCCTAAGAATGGGCAGAACCTTGATAATAGGAACATCACTATCAAGCAAGCTCAGTCTAGATCTGGTGGTGGAGGAAAGGCATTATTATAGTGGTGGTGGGGATCTGAGGCGGGTCGAGCAAAGGGTAGTTATGGATGTGGGAGGAGTGACAGAGGTTACAACTGTAGTTGTGGTGGAGGGAGAGATTAGGGATATCATGGTGGATCTCACTACTCGAGAAGCCGGGGTGGTTTTGATGAGAACTAGAGAAACTAGAGAAGGGCCGATCCGATCTATTATGGAACTATGTCTTTACAGTGGAGATTATTATAGTTATCTAGGGTTTTTGATTTACTCTATGTGTGCTCATTTCTTATATATGTCATCTCTTGTGTCTTAGAAATCTTACTGTGTTACTTGGTTGATGAAATCAAAAAGAAGAAATGTTGAATCTAAATTTATTCTTCATTAAAAAGAAATCAAAAACCCTAACCCCTAAACTAAAAGTTGAACCTTAGACCTAAACCCTAAACTTAAACCATAAGTCCTAAAAGCCCTAAACCCTAAACCCTAAAACTAACCCAAAACCTTAAACCCTAATCCTAAAATCCTAAACCTACAACCCTAAACCCTAAACCCTAAATCCAAAATGCTAAACCCTAAACCTTAAATACTAAACTCTAAACCCTAAACCATAAACCCTAAACACTAACCCTAACCCTAAACCCTAAACCCTAAAACCCTAAACCCTAAACCCTAAACTTACCCTAAACCTTAAACCCTAAAAACCCTAAACCCTAAACCATAAGTTAACCCTAAACACAAAACCCTCAAAACCCTAAACCCTAAAGCCTAAACACTAAACCCTAAACCCTAAACCTTAAACCTTAAAAACCTTAAACCCTAAAACTTAAACACTAAACCCTAAACCCTAAAACTTAATCCCTAACCCTAAACCTTAAACCTTAAAACTTTAAACCTGAAACCCTAAACCCTAAACCCTAAACCCTAAATGCTATACTCTAAAAAAATAATAAGTTAAACCTAAACTAAATAAAAGATATAAATAAAATAAATAAAAAAATAAAATAAAATAAAATATAAAAATAAAATAAATTAAAATAAATAAAAACCTAAACTAAACAAAAACTAAATTAAACCTAAGAATAAATAAATTAAATAAAATCAAAACTAAAAAAATAAACCTAAAATAAAATAAAAAAACTAAATAAAAACCTAAAACCTAAAAAATTGCTAAAAATAAAATTGAAAAATAAATAAAAAATAAAACTTAAACCCTTAACTAAAAAAAACCTAAATCTAAATTAAAAATAAAATAAACTTGAACCTAAACTAAAATAAACTAAACTAAAATAAATAAAATCTAAACTTAAACCTAAAGTAAACAAAACCTAAACCTAAACCTAAACTAAATAAAATAAAATAAACTACAAATAAATCTAACTAACTAGAAATAAATAAAAATAAAACCTAAACCTAAACCTAAAAGAAAATAAAAACATAAACCTTAACATAAAATAAAAATAAAATAAAATAAAAGCTAAAACATAAACCTAAACCAAAATAAACTAAAATAAAAAAACCTAAACTAAAATAAATAAACTAAACTAAATAGAAAAAAATAAATAAAAAAATAAAATGAACTAAAATAAACGAAAATTGACTAAATAAACTCAAACTGTCGGTTTTCTTTATTATTTTTTTTAAAAAATCTAAACCCTAAATTAAACCTTAAATCCTAAACCCTAAATCTAAAACCCAACCCAAAACTAACCCTAAACCCCAAACACTAAACCTACAACCCTAAACCTGACTAAACCTACAACTAAACCCTAAACCCAAACTAACCCTAAACTAACCTAAACCCAGAATGGGGCAGAACCTTGACGGCGGGAACAACTCAGTCAAGAGGCTCGGTCAGATCTGGCGATGGAAGGATGTGGTGGTGCTTGATGGTGGTGGGGGATCTAGATGTACTAGTGGATTTGGAGGTGGTGGTTGGAGGAGTGGTGGTTATGGAGGCAGGAGGAGCGATGGAGGTTACAATTATGGTGGTGATGGTAAAATAGATCGGGGATATGAATGGCAGATCTCATTACTCGAGAGGTGGTGATGGTTTTGATGGGAACTAGAGAAACTGAAGAGCGGCCAATCTGATTTTCTACTTATGGATTTGTGCCTTTACAGTAAAGACAGCTTTACTTATATAGAATTTTTGATTTACTCTAATGGTGCTCATTTTTTATCTATGTCATTGCTTGTGTCTTAGAAAACTTGGGGTGCTACTTGGTTGATGAAATCAAAAAGAAAAATGTTGAATCTTAATTTGTTCTCCTATTAAAACACTTAAATCCTAAACCCTAAACCACAACTAAAACTTAAACCCTTAAAAAGTAAAACCTAAACCCTAAACCCAAACCTTAAACCCTAAACCTTCAGTAAACCTAACACAACCACACATCATAAACCACACAAATCCTAAACCCACCCTAAACACAACCCTTAAAAGCAACCCTACACTAAAACCTACACTCTAAACCACAAACCCTAAACCCCCCAAACCCTAACCCTAAACCCTGATTATCACTAAACCACAATCACAACTATCACTAAAGCCACAAAATGAAGCCTTTAATAAAGATGTCATTAGAGTGGATAAAGAATGACTGAATTACATCTCATAGTTATAGTAGCTAAAGAAAATTTCTTCAAGAGACATTCCCTTGACTATTAGAGATTTGAATACCCTAAACTCTAACCCAAAATCATTTTATAGTACCATATATTAAGTATAATGTAGCATCATATATTTGAGCATTTAGTCATGTGTTTTTGGATATTATAAGATGTTTTGAAATGTTTTAGTATGTTATGGTATTGTGCCCTATTGCCTATATGAATATAAATAATAAAAATATTAACTTAATAAATCAGATGATGAAATCTGTTAAATTTGTAGTTGGAATTAGGTTGTAGTACCAAAGGTGTGCTATGCCACTTATAGTCTAAAAAGTAAGATTTTATGTTCAAAATAAATATTATATCTTGTAGCATAGTATAGCATCATATATCATAATATATTATGAATTTTAAATTCTTTTAATATTTTACAATCATGCAGTCAAGCCTACACTAGAATTATTATTTATAAAATGTTGATTTAGACTTCAAAATGGCAGAATTTGACCAAATTCATAATTGGTAGAGCATGGCATCATAATATATTATGTTAATTTAAAATATGTAAGTGATACAACTAAAATATATAGTTTTTTATTGTTTAGACTAATTTTATGATTTTTTATCTTAAGCAATCCCTTGTGATGTGATATGGAATATAATATAATTTAATATGTTATAGTGTATTATAATATATGATGTCATAACATAGTGTAGCATCAAGCATTATAGAATATTAGTATGTATTACTACTTATTGTTTAACATATTTAGTTTGTTATTGTTTGATGTAGTAGAGTTTGTATTGGTATAATTCATAAAAATTCTAATTTTTAGGCTAAGATGAGGGGATTTGGCTAAATTTAAGGTACGCTTTAGGGAACATCATTGGGGGAGTGCTATGGTGTGCCATTTAATCAAAAAATTGGAATTTTGCGTCAAAAATAAATGTTCATTTTTCATCCAAATTTTATAATTTTTTTGCTTAAAGTTATTCATTTTAAGGTTTAATGTAAGATAATATATTATATGAAAACATATTAACATATAATATACATAATAGTATAACTTCACATATATATGAATGTGGTGGTGTGTTACTAAATGTTATTTTACATTTTAGTATTTTTACTTTTGTTATAACACATTGGGTCAAAACTCACAAAAATGTTCATTTGAAGGTTGAGATGAAAGAATTTCGCCAAATTCATGGCACACACCAAGAAGAAACACAAAAATTATGCTATTTTGTACCATTTCTAATAGAAAATTAACAATTGTACATCAAAATGAACATTATTTAGATTTTGAGAAAATTTTGTTATATATTCCTTTTAAGTGATTCTAATAAGGTGTAATGTTAGACGATATATTATATTATAGAAAATTATAATATAACATCATATATTATAATAAAATATAGTGTGTTAATTAACAATATAATTTGTTTTGCATGATATTGTATAGTTAGTTTGAACTTGCACCATCACAAATCATTAAATGTTGATTACAATGTTAAGATGATGTAATTTGAACAAATACATTGTTAGGCTTTTGGTTGAAGTATTAAAGGTGTGCATAAGAGAAGAAATAAGATTTGATGAGAATTCCATGTCAAGGACATGGAGGGAGATCTGCTAGGGGATCACACATGCATTGGACATGACATATGAGTGTCGAGGGCATAGAAGGAGAAAATCTGCTAGGGATAATGTTTGAATTTGATTTTATTATATGATCTATGGAAAGAAGATACTCTAGAGATAATAATCTATAATACAATAGGTATTAAGATTGAATTGACTTTAATTTTTTTTATTTTAACTGATGTGGAGGCATATCTACTAGAGATCTGGGCTCAAGTCCACTAGGGATCGGGAATATGAACCTTCCATTAGGGAAGCAGGTTCGGGTTATCCACAGGGGATTGGGATTTGAGTTCAATTTCATAGATTTGTTTGGAGATGTATCCACTGGAGATAATAGTTTGGTTGGATTTCTTTGATTTAGACTCTATTTGGGGAGTTGGTTTAAAATGGAGGTTGGTTTTGAATTTGATTTGTTTGCTTAACTTGTTTATATATGATTTGGGACTCGACTAGGGAGAAGGGTGTGATTTAACTCCACTGGGGAAAATCAAATTTGGTTTAATTTAATTTGAGTTAATGTATGGACCTTGTCGGTATGCGATGGACCTACTAAGAAGGGGTTATATCCTTGTCCTACCTTAAGTTTGCTAATTCAAAGGGATAGTCTTATGGAGCTAGATAACCTAAGGGGTTGCCTTATGATGTGCAATAGTTGTGCTAGAAAGAAGGCATAGTAGACTTACATCTTCCAAAGCAAGGAACAACCACTAGGGTGACTTGTTGGATGCACAACAAATTGGACCTAACCTAGGGCGACTACTGAGTGAATGTCATTGGGGACTTATGTCAACTCAAAAGTAGTCAAGATTAATTTTATCATAATTTTTTTCATGATATTTGATATGGTTTGTTTGGTTTAGTTTGATTTCAAATTGAGGGCATATCTACTTGGGATGTGAGCTCAATCAAATTTGATAGATTTAATTTATGGACCATGTCGGTGTGCGATGGAACCACTGAGAAGGGGCTATATCAGACTTATCGTATCTCAGATTTACAAATCCAAAGGGATAGTCTACTGGTCATGGGGTAGAGCTAGCCAACCTAAAGGGTTGCCTTTTGGTGTGCAACGACAGTTCTAGGAAGAAGGCGTAGCAGACTTACATCTTCTAAAGCAAGGAATAACAAATGGGGTGACCTGTTGGTAACACAACAAATCAAACCCGACTTAGGGGCGACTACCGAGTGAATGCCGCCAAGGACTTATATCAACTCAAGAGTTTTTAGGTGATTCCTATAGGGAGTTTTGCTGACATTGACCTAAAGATAAGATACTTGCTTAGGAAAAGGTACTGCTAGGGGTGTCATCCTAATCCACAAGTGAATATATATTTTGATATGTGGGACCATTGTGCAAGGGACCACTGAGAAGGG
Source organism: Cymbidium sinense (assembly GCA_021442155.1). Classification (NCBI taxonomy): domain Eukaryota; kingdom Viridiplantae; phylum Streptophyta; class Magnoliopsida; order Asparagales; family Orchidaceae; genus Cymbidium; species Cymbidium sinense. The sequence continues at coordinate 83,524,528 of CM038216.1, read as the reverse complement.
GCTATGTCAACCTTGACCTATCTCAGATTTACTGGACCAAGCGAGAATGTACACATCCACAAGATGGATTCTCCAACCATAAAGATGGTTACTAGGAAAGGGGAACTATCCAATATGATAGTAACCTAGGTAGTGTCTAAATGGGGTCGTAAAGGATGTGATCCAAATATATGGTCCACCGAGGAGGCACTAGTAGGGGCATTATCTCGATCCCTGGAAAAGAAAGCTTATAAGTGTAGGGTGGCCAACTCAAGGAGAAAGCATAGCAGACTTACATCTACCATGAGTGGTGTATCCTAAGGTGTGAGAACCAACCAACCTAAGGTGTATCCATCATCATGAGTGGTGTATCCATCGACATAGTGAGAACCAACCAACCTAAGGTGTCTGTCGGTATGCTTCAATCAATCTGGAAAGAAAGCATGTAGGATTACAACTTTCCAAGCGAAATTGATGATCAAAATAGTCTGTCATCGGTGGGACATATGCTATCTGACCTAGAGCCACTATTAAGCGAGCCCTAAGGAAGGATTGGACCTAGACTTTAAGCATTTAGGGGAAGGAGCATAGGGGACTTATCCTAAACCTCAAATATACTCCCAATAATATGCAATGATGGCTAATCTAAGAAGAAAGCATAGCAGACTCACATCCTCTTAAATGAAGCCAACATGAGGTAGCTTATCGGCCATGCAGTAAGGCCTACCAAACTAACAAGGAGCTTATCTATGTGCAGTGGCCAAGTAAGGAAGGAAAGTGTAGTAGACTTACATCCTCCAAAGCAAGAAGACCACTAGGGTGACCCACTAATAGGGTAGCACGTCAGCATGACCTAGAGCAGCTACTGAGTGAGTGCCGCTGAGGGCATTATCTCAACTCAAAGTATCCCAAGACAAAAGATATGTGCTTATTATATATGTTTGTGTGCAGTTTGTGTTTATGTTATGTCTTTGAAGGATAAGACACTCCTTGAGTTTTATACACCTACCCTAAACACATCGTGGCAAATTCGCAAACAAGAATACTTTCAACATGGAAGAGATTGAATTCAAAATAGAATTTTTATTGATGATAATTATTTTTAAACATGATTTATAATATTTATTTAAGAATAGCCCATTGATTAGAAGCATTGGGCCCTCTCCCTTATGATTAATAAGTTGATAAGATCCTCTTTAGTAGGCCTTCTCTATGGTGAAAGGGCCTTCCCAAGTGGGTTCAAACTTGCCTCCCATCTTATGATGGGCAACAATCAGTCTCCTGAAATATTTTTTCAAAAACAAATCCAGTTCAGTTTCATTCTTGCTCTTCTATTATTTTCTATCCTTTTTTAGTTCGAATCTTGTTATTTTTGTGTTTAGTTTTATTTTTATTTTATTTTTAGTTTTAAGTTTTATTTTTTATTTTGAGGTTTAGGTTTAGCTTTTTATTTTATTTTTTTAGTTTTAGGTTTTAGGTTTTTATTTAGGTTTATTTTTAGGTTTGATTTTTTAGTTTAGGTTTAGGTTTATTTTTAATTTATTTAGTTTTGAGTTTAGGATTAGTTTATTTTAGGTTTAGGTTTATGTTTTATTTATTTTATTTTAGTTTATTTTAGCTTAGGTTTACATTTATTTTATTTTTCTTATTTTTTTTTTAGGTTTTGTTTTAATTTTTAGTATAGGATTTGGGTTATTTTGTTTATATTTAGGTATAGGTAGTTATTTTATTTTGTTTATTTTTTTATCTTAAGTTTAGTTTTTATTTTTAGTATAGGATTTGGGTTTTTTTTTATTTATTTGGTATAGGTTTTTATTTGAATTCATTCTGAATTTTGAATATGTTATAATTTTTATTTAAGAATTTTTATTGATGATAATTATTTTTAAACATGATTTATAATATTTATTTAAGAAGAGACCATTGATTGGAAGCATTGGGCCGTCTCCCTTATGATTAATAAGTTGATAAGATCCTCTTTAGTAGGCCTTCTCTATGGTGAAAGGGCCTTCCCAAGTGGGTTCACACTTGCCTCCCATCTTATGATGGGCAACAATCAGTCTCATTAGAACTAAAATAAGCTCTCCTACTTGAAAATCTCTAAGACAAACCAACCTGTTGTGAGCTTGAATCATTTTAACTTTATACAACTCGCAGTTTTGGCATGCCCACATGCATATCTTTTCTAAACCTTCGAGCTCTTCTAACAGCAACTTGGCATTCTGCTCTGTTATGATCATGCTACCCACAACTATCCTTGGTGATGGGAGTTGGACATCTAATGGTATGAATGGGAGGACGGGAGAAAGTTGGAGTTCTATATGTGGTGCTGTATGCCCACAAGGCTTCAACTAACTGCTCATGCCACCGTCACTTATTATTGTTGAGTGTCTTCTTTAGTATTTGGATGAGAGTTTTGTTGAAAACTTCTACTAATCTATTTGACCTCGGGTAGTTGATGGTAGAATATATCTAATCTATGTTGTGTCTCTAGGAAAAGTTGTTGATCTCGGTGCTCTTGAATGCAGTATCATTATCAAATATAATTCATCGAGGCACTCCAAATATATATACGATATGGTTCCAAAAAAACTAGAGCACATGCTGAGCTATGACCTCTCTGAGTGAAATCACCTTCTCCAATTTGGAAAAGTAGTCAGTAGCAGCTAAGATAAACTGATGACCCTTGGAAGAAAAAGGATCAATCAGACCCAATATGTTAGTACCTCAACATTAGAATGGCCAAGAGGCCAATGTGTAATGGGTTGGGTGGTTGGTGTAGGACCACACCGTGTATTGACATTGGTGGCAACGTCTAGTCGTATCCATGTAATCTTTGATTATCGGTGACCAATGGTATTCTAGTCTCTTGATCTTGGCTTTCATCTTCAGATTGGACTGGTTGGCTCCACATAATCCTGAGTGTACCTCGGTCATGATCTTACGAGCTTCGTGCTTGTCTAAACAATATAACCACATGAAAAGATCCGGTACAAGACACCATCCACATGAGCATAGGAAAGTGCTCTGTACTTCATCTGATAAGCTTCGGACAACTCTTGAGGTAGTTTATCTTTATTTAAGTAATCCATGAATGGTTGCCTCCAATCTAACTCCTAATCCTTCTTAGCAATGGCAACCTCCCCTTCAAGGGAGTACTATTTGATGAGTTCAATATCAATAAGGGATAATACTTGTCTAATTTGGGCCTTTATTGATATGGATCATCCTCCAGACATGCCAACTCCTTAGCAAGCTTGGCTAAAGCATATTCTATTACGTTCTCTTCCTCGAGGAATCTTATAAATGGTAACCTTTAGGGATTTGGGCCAATAACTCTATGGTATACTTGTTGTAGTGATGGAGCATGGGCTTTATAACCTTAAAAGACCCAGCAATTTATTTGATAACTAGCTGAGAATCTCCAACAATGTTGATGTTTTGGATGCTTACAGTAATGACTAACTCCAGACTAGCAATCAGAACCTCATATTCAACTTTATTGTTGGTGCAAGGATTGGACAGATGATACAAGAATCTCATAAAATCGTAGTATGAAGTTAAGATAGCTATTTGTACCCCTATTTTTCCTTGAATAGTAGATTGTGGTTCTTCTACTCTTTGAGAGGAAGTCGCACCATCAAAGTACATCTCTCAGTTGTGAATGCTAGCATGCCCTAAGTTTATCATTTGTTCATCAGGGAGATATTCACAAAGTAGAGAGTCAACAAGAAATGGGTGTACTGCTAAGAAATCTGCTAGTAGTTTTCCATTCACCGCATAGAGGGGTACGAAGGTAATGTCAAACTGCGAGAGGATCATGGACCATCGTGCCAATCATCTGGATAGCGTCGATCGTGTCACTAGATATTATAGTGGATTTCTTCTAGATTAAGTTCACCTTATGAGGAAGCATGTAGTGTTGTAGCTTTTGGATGCAAAGATTAAAGCTAGACAATGCTTCTTAATGGGTGGATAATTAGCCTCAGCAGTGATTAGATGGCGGCTGAGGTAGTAGAGACCATTTTCCTTCCCTTCGTCATTGGCTTGGGCCAACAAAGCACCAAAGGAGTCATCTAATGTAATAGTGTAAAGTGTGAGCAGCTTGCTTGGGATAGGGCCTACTAGAACCCACGGTGACATCAGGTAATGCTTGATGCCTTCGATGGCATGCTCACACTTGTCATCCCACTTAAACTTGGCATCCTTTTTGACAAGTGCTGAGAATGGCAGACATCTTCCCGATAGGTTGGATATAAAGCATCTTAGATAAGCCAACTGCCCTTAGAATGATCTGAGTTGAGTTAAACTTTTAGGGGGTGGCATTTCTATTACCGCCTTGATCATCTCTAGATCAATTTTGATTCACTGGCGTCAAAAAACAAACTAAAGGAATTTCCCTGAAGCTACTTTGAATGCACACTTCTGGGTGTTCATTTTAAGGTTAAACTATCTTAACTATTCGAAAACTATTCTCAAGTCAAAGAGATGGTCTTCCTTTTCTCTACTTTTGACCATGAGATCATCGACATAACACTCAACCTGATAATGAATGAGTTCATTGATTATTCGAGTCATAGCCAGCTGGTATGTAGCACCGGCATTTTTAAGGCTAAAGGCATGACCTTATAATGATAGATTCTGATCATGGTTCTAAAAGTACTGTATCTTTCATCTTCAGGGGCCATCTTTATTTGGTTATATCTAGATAAGCCATCTATGAAAGAGAAGACTGCATGAGATGAGGCAATGTGCACCATTAGCTCCAGCATTGGTAGTGAAAATTCATCTTTTGGACATACCCTATTTAAATCCCTAAAATTGACACATATGTGAATTTTTCCAATCTTTTTCTTAACTGGGATGGCACTGGCTAACTAGGTAGGGTATTTTTCTTCCTAGATGAAGCTAGCATCGATCAATTCCTTGACTTAAAAAATGACCTATTATTCTATGTCTGATCGCATGCGTCTAGGAGTTTTCTTGATAGGGTTAGCAGTAGGTCTATTACTAGTTTATGGACTGCTACGTCAAGAGCCAATCCAGGTATCTCTTCATAACACCATGCAAAGTAGTCCTTAAACTCAGCCAATAGCCTAACTAAGTCATTGGTTTCAATTTCATTCAACAAAGAACTGATGTATGTTCAGCATGGATCTTCTTCAGTTCCTAAGTCAATTTCCTTGACTTGTCGATGGTTGACTTGATCTCTTCTTCAAACTCTAGCTATGCATCTTTGGCTTCAAAATCATTTGGATCATCTGAAGTTTGTAAGCATAGCTCCTCAAATGAGTTAATGTGATTTGAAAAGAACCAATCTGATTCTAAATGATTGGTGATGACTAAGCAGTAATAGTCATCATCAACTAGACCCACTATACCAAATCTTAGTCCTAGTCTTGATTGAGAGCTTTTGCATTTGTTCTTCCATATTCTTTCAAAATAGTCTGACCTGTGCTTTGACCAAGTATATGGGGTTAACCCTTTCTTTGCTAAATTATGAACACAAGACCAGCACCAATCAAAAGGTAAATCTATTAAATCTTTATATGAATCATCCTCAAGTTCTACATCAATTTCATGACTTGAGGATGATGTTCACTGAAAGAACCTTTGAGTCTTCACACCTATGGATGACTTAGGGGCTTCCTTAACTACCAAACCCTCAACTTTTTGAGAGGAAAGTGGGGTTAGAGCTAAGGTTCCAAATTGATGCCTAAATTTTTCACACATACACTTGGATACACTTATGCTTTGCTTTGGAGCCTGGTCTTCATCACTATCTGGCTCAAGATTCACCTCCAAGGAAATCTATTGCTGAGAAGAGTTGGCTGGTGCGCTACCCATATAAGGCTCATCCTATGAACTAGATTCTAAGTCTATATGGATAACAGTGTCTACTTAGTATCTTTATTGGGTGGCCAAAGAGGTTTTCCACTCTTGGGATTGCCTCTTCTCTGGCCATAGGTCATATGTCAATGGAGTAAAGAACTATGGATAGAATGTCATGCTTCACGCCCTCCAAGTCTATTTCCGCCTTTATTTTCTTTTCTTTTTTTCTTTCTTTTCTTTTTTTTTTTTACCTTTTTTTAAAAACTTTGGCCAAGTTCATAAGAATAGACTTATTGATTTTGAGGGAGGTAGTAAGCCGCATCCTCACATATGTCAACCTCGCGAACTGTAAATAACTTGAGATCTCCTTTGACACAGTAGACGATCCCACCTCTAATAAACTTCATACACTGATGTAGAGAGGATGGAACTATGTTGTTCTCATGTATGCATAGTCTCTCAAACAAATCATTAAAAAATGTATCTGAGTCTATAATGTGAAACTTGGCTTCGGTCTTCCAATCATCTATCTCCAAAGGCAACACTATGGAGCCTAAAGACTGTTGACCTCACTTTTGGTGTGTGGATTCAATCTTCCCATCTTAGACTTAGGAGTCTTCTTGACACTAAGACTTCACTAGTCATAAGACACTTCTAACAATTAGGTAAACAATTAACTTAAGCTTAAAGACATAGAAGGGTTAACTATAGGAATAGTTTATGCCTTAGGGGTTAGGATAATCCACCTACACTACAACCTAAATCTAATCCATGTTCACCTTCTCAAACCAAACCTCAAGTTCAGTTTGTACATCAAATTCAAATCCAAATCCAAACCCAAATTCCAAAACCAAATGATTGAAGCCCATGATCAAATCCAAACTTGAAACCCTTCCTAAGCCATATGACCTATCCCATGGTCTTAGCCAAATCTTAATCCAAATCAATCCAAAATCAATTGATTTTCTCATAATAAATTTATATCTTCAATCATCTTCATAAATATAAATCAAATCTACATTCAAATGATCAAAAGTAAATCAAACTATATCAAATTTAATCAAAACCCTTCCTAAGCCATATGACCTAACCCATGGACTTAGCCAAGTCATAATCCAAATCAAGTCAAACTCAATTGATTTTCTCACAAATCAATCATATTTTCAATCATCTTCACAAATTTAAATAAAATATACATTTAAATCATCAAAACTAAATCAAACTAAATCAAAATCCAAACTTATGCCACATGACCCAACTCCATTGACTTAGCCAAATTCCTTCATTCCAAAACCCAAATTGAATTGATTTTCTCATGAATCAATCATACATTCAATCATATTCACAAATATAAATTAAATCTACAATCATAAAGCCAAACCAAAATCAACCCAAGTCAAACCCAACTTAACCCTTTTGACTTGAAATGTTCAAATGAACCAAAACCCATTTCCCAAGCCAATTCCAATTGATTTATATATCAATCCCAAATCCATATATAAACTCAACTAAATCAAAGTCAACCCAAAATCAAGCCAACTAAACCCAACCAATTTCACCTATTTGAGCCACGTTCTAATCCTACACAAATTAGATTGAACCAAGCCCATCAAATCCTCTCATCATGATTATTGATCACCCTAGGTTGATCAATTGTCACAAATTGGGTCAAACCAAGTCAACTTGGTCATTTGACCAAATCAACTCCTTAACCCATATGAACCCAAACTAGCCAAATTGCAACCTAAGCCAAATCCCTTGAAACCAATGATTCAGACAAATCAAAATTAATATTTGAATATGACTTGGCCTTCAATTGAGTCAAACCAAACCCAATTGGCCCTCTTGACCCAAGTTGACCCAAATTGACCTAAAAGACCAAATTGGGTCAAATAAAAATATAAACCAAATTGATTGCAACCAATGGCTCAAGTTCATTCCAAATTGATTGATGAATCTTGAGCCATGATTGGACCCAATTGAACCCAATTGATCTACTTAGCCCAAATTGACCTAAAGATTCAAGTTGGCTAAACAAAACTAAGTCCAAATTAATTGAAACTAAAGCCTACAATCATCTTCAATTGGTCAACTAAACCCCAAAACAACACCCAACCTAAGCCAATTTGGCCAATTTGGTCAAATCGGTCAACTTAACCCATTTGACCCAAATGAATTTAAATGAGCCAAAATAAAATCTAAGCCAAACTGAACCAAACCAATTTAACAAAAACATCCTAAATGATCATATAAACTTGACCTAACCCTTAGTTTGACCCAATTTGACATAAATGAGTCAAATTGAGCCAAACCTAACCAAATCAACTCCAATTGACTTGAAATTTGGGCTAACCCACTTTTGGCTCATTTCAAATCTACCCAAATTAAATCAAATGCTAAATGATCATTCTACCCTTGAGTCAAGGGCATCACATGAGACAAATCACCCATGTAAGTGGTCATTTCCATTCCTTGGCCACTTGGTACTCTCTCAATGGTCCACCTTGGCACTTAAGACACTGCCCAATCTGACCCAAGGGGTGGTTGGGTCGGTCATGACCCATGGGAGGTGAAATCACCTCACCCTCCCCATTAGAACATTTGAAACCCATAGGACACCCATGATTCCTCCTTGGCAGCCAACTCACCTCCTCCCTGCCATCCATGACTCCTTGAGATGGCTAGATGGCAACTAGAAGCCAAACCCAATTCCACCATCCAATCAAGATGAAGAGGGGTATACACCCCTTCATTTCCATTCAAACACACACAAAAATCATTCCTCAAAGCCCTAGTTACCCAAGATGAGATGCTAGAGCCATTTCCTAAGCTCTTAAGCTCGTTCTTCAATCGAAAAATGTCATTCCCATCCGTCATGAAATAGGACACTCCCCTTTCGACCTAACTTCCCCATTTCTCCATCAAACTGAAATTAACTTTTCATGCACCTTCCCTAGGCTTCATCGAGTAAGCGAATCATTTCCCAAGCTTCCTAACCATCAGAGGTGGGACTTTGATCAAAGCCGAGCTCCAAATTGTCATTTCATGGCCCTTCAAGCGAACATCAAGGAATTGATCCAATTCCTGCTCAATAGGGCTTCATCTCCACTAGATGAATCTTTATCAATCTTTTGTGCCATCAGTCTTGAGCTCCGGTGAGGTATGCTTCAAAAATTGATCCTTAAGCAAAAATGGTTTTTCTTTTGAAGAAAACTTGCATCTCATGTGATTTTGACCATTGGATCCCCTTTGATCGATGTCATGAAGGTGTGGGATCCTTTTGGAGTTGATCTGAGCTCAGGTAAGCTGGGATCAAGTGAGCATTGGCGGACAGACTCCCTTCTCCCTCACTCATGTGATTGGATCACACATCGTCCATTCAGCGTGATCAGAACGGACTATCGTGATTAGATTGCTAGATCGATCAGATTTAATCTTATTAAGTTGTGGGATTAATCGTAGCTATCTAATCTTAGATCGGATGGTGAGACGAAAGCGCTCGCATCGCCATATACAGTCGATAAGTTTTAATTAGCCAATCTCCGCGTGCCACATGGAAAGTCGCGCGTCGGCGTGTCATGGTGCCAACAAGATTAGGCTTTCATTAAGCAATTAATCATTTTAATGGCTGAAACTTCTAAAATCATAAAAATCATAGGGAAATAAAAAAAATTCAAATAAATACTCATTTTATTGGTATTTCATAGGATAATTAATAAAAATGATATTAACTAATTTTGAATAGTAATTAATGTTTAATTAAGTTTAATTATAAAATTTATTAGCATAATTATTTCTTAATTACTTAAGAAATTAATCCCAAATTTTGTTGATTAATTTAATGGGATGAACTCTGCCTCCCACGAATTTTTTGGGATTTATTGCTCACTTAATTAAGAAAATTGACTAATTAAACATTAACTTCTCTTTTAAGTTAATTAATGACTAATTAATATCATGAACAATATTGAATTTGTTAATTAAGTTTATCAATCATTGTTCAATAGTAAGTGAACTAATGAATAGGGTTGGGACCCTTTTACGTAAGTTCATTTCACCCATTTTAAAATGAAATTAATTAAGATTTTACTAATTATTTAAATCACTTAATCAAATTGAAATCATAATCACATCATACCTTAATTAATTAAATTATGGGGTAGATCTTTGGGTTTTAATAACCTAAAGGAGTTTAATGAAATTATGTTTAGTCCACATGTGTGGAAAACCATAAGTAATCAATTAAGTCTCTTAATCTAATTAACTATTAATCATGAGCCAATTGCATTAGGCCCCTTTTATTTCCTAGGATCATTGCAAGTTTATTTTCTATGCATATCATGTTGGCTCATAATTATTTAGTTAACTACTTTAAGGTGAAATAGGTAAGGGTAATTAATTCATCTAATTAAAAGTTCAACTTAATTAACCCATAAAATCAACTTAATTACATTTCCTTAAATTGAATTAAATCACTAATGTGGGAATGGGTTTAAATCAACATGTAATGATTTCTCTTCTCCTCTTTAAATCAAATCAAATCAAAACTTAATTAATTAATAAGCTTTGGTTTGCTTTAAATAATCTTCTTTGATTTGATAGTCCTTAAGAACTAGGTTGGTTGAATGAATCACAAGCTTATATTTGATTGTCCTCTTTCCAATCATATTAAATTTGGTATGTCATTTGAATTCATGCATCCATCTTTCAAAATCAAGTAAAATAAAATGGGTTCTTTTATGTAAAGCTTCCATGTGTTGATTTAATTCAATATATGCGTGGCTATTATCACTATTAAATCAAAATGTATTTTTCAAAAGCTTATAAATGAATAATAATATGTGTTATGATGCTAGTTATAAATACATAACAAATGCATATTCTTATAGCTTAAGTGCATGAATGTTGAGCTCTATTTCCTATATTCATGTGTTAATTTATATAAGATTGAATGGTAATGGGTATATAGTTTAGACATCATGGGAACACGGGGCTTTAGCTAGCCCCAAGAAGGTCATTTGATTACCTCACTTCCCAGGTTTGTTACTTGGTTGATGAAATTGAATAGAAGAAATGTTGTATCTGAATTTGTTCTCTATTAAAAAAAACCCAAAATCCCTAAACCATAAACTAAAACCTAAACCCTAAACCTAAAACCTAAACCTGAAACCCTAAACCGTAAACCTAAAATCCCTAAATCCTAAACTCTAAACCCTAAACCCTAAAACATACAACCCAAAACCCTAAACCCTAAACCCCAAACCCTAAACCCTACACCCAAAACCCTAAACCCTAAACACTAAAAATCTATAAACCTAAACCTAAAAAAAATAAAAAAATAAAAACCTAAACTAAAACCTAAACCTAAACCTAAAAATATAATAAAATAAAAAATAAAAACTAAATTAAAATAAAATAAATAAAACCTATGACTAAAAATAAAATAAACTATAAATAAAATTGCCTAAATAAAATAAAACTAAGCGTAAAATAAAAAAATAAAATAAACCTAAAATAAAATAAAATAAATACTAAATAAAACTAAACCAAAAATAAACAAAATAAATAAAAATAAAACCTAAACCTTAAACTAAAACCTAAACCTACAATCAAATATAATAAAACATAAAAAAACTAAAATAAATAAAACCTAAACCTAAACCTAAACTCTAAACTAAATAAAGTAAAATAAACTATAAATAAACCTAAACCTAAACTAAAGAAAATTAAAAATAAACCTAAAATAAAAAAAATAAAATAAAAACGTAAAGCTAAACCTAAAAATAAAAAATAAAACCTAAACCTATAAAATAAAATAAAAATAAAACTAAACAAACAAAATATAAACCTAAACCTAAACCTAAAAAGTAAACAAAAATAAAAATCCTAAACTAAAATAAATAAATAAAACTAAATAAAAAAAATAAACCTTAATAAAATTTAAAAAAAATAAACTAAAATAAATAAAATAAATCAAATAAATAAACTCCTGGGTTTTGCTTAATTTAAAGATCTCCTAAACCCTAGGCCATGACCCTACCCTGGGTTTGACCCTAAGACAGGCCCTAGGCGTGGGACCTGAGCTATGAGCCCTGGGCACATGGCCCTAAACCAGGCAGCTCTTGCTGCCTCCACCAGGCTCTGACCCCAGGCTGAGCCCTGAGTCCTGGGCCACCACCAACCTCCCTAAACCCTGGGCACCTCTAGGCCCCAACCCTGAGCCAGAGGCTGGGCTGAGGCTCTAAAGCTGACCCAATTTGAAAGTGTGGGCTGATCTGCAAAGATAAACATGGGCACCTAGATAAATAAGCTGACTAGGCCAAGATTAACTAGGCTAACTAAATAGATAGATAAGATTAAAATAAACCTAAAGCACTAAAGGCTTAAAATAAAGTTAAAGATAAAACACAAAGCTAAAATAAAGATAAAAACCAAAACACAAAATAAAATAAAATAAACTTATCCAAAAAAAATAAACCTAAAGATAAACTAAAGATAAAACAGAATAAATAAAATAAAAATAAACATAAAAATAAGAATAAAATAAAATGGACCAAAATAAATTAAAAAATAAATAAACTAAATAAACCTAAACTCGTGAAGCAGTTTCAAAATATACCATACCCCCAGCCCTGGAGTCCTAAATGAGCCCTGGGCCCAAACCTGACCTGTGGCCTTGCCATAAACTTTAAAGGCCCTGAGCCCTACTGACCTAATCACAGGCCCCACCCAGACCCTGATCCTAGGCCCCTCTGATCCTGACCCTACCACTGCCTGGGCTTTAGGCCCTAGGCCCTGGGCCAGGCCACTTTGACCCTGACATTGACCCCAGACTCTGGGCCTAGCCTGAGCCCCAGGCCACTGATCCAGACTTTAGGCCCTAAGACCATGGACCTAACCACAAACCTTAAACCATAAACCAGAAACTAAGAGCTTAACAAAACTAATTAAATCTAAAATAAAATATAAAAATTGACCTAAATAAGATAAGATAAAATAAAGTATGTAACTAAAACTAAAGCGTGAAACCTAAAATAAAATAAAACTAATAATAATGAAATAAAATAAAATAAAAATAAAATTAAAGTAAACTGGAACAAAAAAACTTAAACAAACAAAAAAGTAAACGTAAAATAAAAATAAAAAATAAAAATTAAATAAAAACCTAAACTAAAAATAAACCTCAAAATAAAGCCTAAATGAAAAAAACCTTAAAAATAAATAAAAACTAAAACCTAAACCCTAAACTAAAAAACATAATCTTAAAATTAAAATAAAATAAACAAAATAAAATAAACATAAACCTAAACTAAAATAAACTGAACTAAAATTAATAAAACATAACCCTAAACCTAAAATAAACTAAACCTAAACTTAAACCTAAACTAAATAAAATAAAATAAACTAAAATAAAAACCTAAACTAAAAATAAAACTTTAAAATGAATTTAAAACCTAAACCTAAAAATAAAATATAAACCTACACTAAGCTAAAAGATAAAAAATAAAACCTAAGCCTAAAAAATAAAATAAAAAAAAAACTCAACTAAAAAATAAACCTAAACCAAAAAAATAAAGTAAAATAAAAAACCTAAACTAAAATAAATAAATATAAAATAAATAAAATAAAATAATTTAAAATAAAAAATAAACCTAAATAAAATAAAATAAATAAAATAAACTTCAAACTTAAACTAAAAAAAAACTTAAAATAAAGTTAAAATAAAACCTAAAACCTAAGTTATAAAATATTTTAATTTAAAACTTATTTTTTTTAAAATAGTTTAATTTTATTAAACGTAAATAAGAATAAAAATAAAATAGTTTTTTAAATTAAATAAACCTAAATTTTTTTCAAAAAAATATATTTATTTTATATTATGATAAGGTATTAGTAATATGAGAGGAACTTTAACTATTTAGAACCATATAGGAAGTTAAATAATTTTGGTTTTATTTATAAGATATAGGTTAGAGGTATAGGAGTTTAGACTTTAAATCTTTTTTTTTTAGTATGTACTAGGTAAGTTTTAAACTAATAACAATATTGAAATAAAATAAAATTTAGATTAGAAACTGGGCTTAAACAAACAAAAGGTTTTAAATTTTTTAGTTAAACCTTTAGTATGTTTTTTACCCTACTAAACATAATCTTATTTAAAATAAACAAAATAAAATAAACATTTTACTGAAATAAAATTAATTTTGTTTACTAAATTATAAACTTTAAACCTAAACTAAAAATAAAACTTTAAAATGAATTTAAAACCTTTTTAAAATATAAACCGAGATTTAGTTTTTTTTAATAAAAACCTAAACTAAAATAATTTAAAATAAATAAAATAAAATAATTTAAAATTCTAAATTAGGGTTTAGGTTTTATTTATTTTAGTTTAGTTTATTTTATATGAAGTTTATATTTTAGGTTTAGGTTTTAGTTTAGGGTTTATGTTTTCTTTTTTTATTTTTAAGTTTATTTTTGTGTTTATGTTTTTTATTTAGTTTTTTATTAATTTAATTTTAGGTTTATTTTATATTTATTACATTTAGTTTTTTATTTAATTTAGGTTTTTTTATTAAGTTTATTTTATTTTTTTTAGTTAGTTTAGGTCTTTATTTATTTTATTTTTTAGTTTCACTTTTTTATTTCTTTTTTATTTTATGATTTGGGTTTAGGTTTAAGTCAGGTTCTAGTTTAGGTTTTATTTTATTTAGGTTTAGGTTTTTTATTTATTTATTTTCTTTAGGTTTTTTGGGTTTAGGGTTTAGGGTTTTGAGTTTATGATTTAGGGTTTAGGTTTTATTTATTTTAGTTTAGTTTATTTTAGTTTAATTTTATGTTTATTTTATTTCGTTTATTTTAGGTTTAGGTTTTTTTTGATTAAGGTTTAAGTATTATTTTTTAGGTTTATGTTTTTGTTTAGTTTTTACTTTATTTTATTTTAGGTTTATTTTACTTTTATTTTACATTTAGTTTTTACTTTTATTTAAGTTTTTCATTTTTAGGTTTATTTTATCTTTTAGTTTAGCTTAGGTTTTTATTTATTTTATTTTAGTTTAGTTTTTAATTTTTATGTTATTTTACTTTTAGATTTAGGTTTAGGTTTATGTTTTAGTTTAGTTTTTTATTTTATTTTTAATTTTGATTTAGTTTTGGTTTTTATGGTTTAGGGTTTGGAGTTTAGGGTTAGGGTTTAGGTTTAGGGTTTTGTGTTTAGGGTTTAGGGTTTATGGTTTGGGGTTTAGGGTTTAGGGTCTAGGGTTGTAGTTTTAAGGTTTAGTGTTTAGGGTTTAGGTTTAAGTTTTAGGTTTAGGGTTTAGGTTTAAGTTTAGTTTAGGGTTTAGTGTTTTTAGGTTTAGGTTTAGGGTTTAGGGTTTAGTGTTTAGATTTTATAGTTTAAGGGTTTAGGTTTAGGTTTATAGTTTAGTGTTTAGATTAGGGTTTTAGGTTTAAGTTTAGGTTTAGGGTTTTGTTAGGGTTTAGGTTTAGGTTAGTTTAGTGTTTAAACTTTAGTTTAGGGTTTAGGGTTTTTAGTTTAGGGTTTAGTTTATTTAGTGTTTAGGGTTTAGGGTTTTTTAAATTAAATAAACTTGTTTTTAGGTTTATTTAGTTTATTTAATTTATTTTATATTTCTATTTAGGATTATTTTTTTATTTTTATTTAATTTAGTTTATTTATTTTCTATTTATTTATTTTAGTTTATTTTTTAGTTTATTTGTTAAGTTTAATTGAGGTTTATGTTTATTTTTTAGTTTAATTTTATTTTTTGTGTTTTAATTTTATTATTTATTTTTAGGTTTAAGTTTTTATTTTATTTTATTTTTAGGTTTATTTTATTATTATTTTATTTTTAATTTTATTTTATTTTTGGTTTTTTATTCTTAGGTTTATTTTATTTTTTAGTTAGTTTGAGGTTATTTATTTATTTTTGTTTAGATTTTATCATTTTTTTATTTTATTTATATTTTAGGTTTGTGGTTTAAGTTTAGGTTTAGGTTTAGTTTATTTAGGTTTCTATTTTATTTATGTTTAGGTTTTTTTTATTTTTTTTTTTTAGGTTTGATTTAGTTTAGTTTTTGGGGTTTAGGGTTTAGTTTATGGTTTATGGTTTAGAGGTTTAGGGTTTAGGGTTTAGGGGTAGGTTTAGGGTTTAGGGTAGGGTAGTAGATTTTAGTTTAGGGTTTAGATTTTATAGTTAGGGTTTAAGGTTTAGGGTTTTTTAGGGTTTAGAGTTTAGGGTTTTAGGGTTTAGTTTAGGGTTTACAATTTATTTTATGATTAGGGTATAGGTTAGTTTAGTTTAGTGTTTAGGTTTAGCATTTAGGAATTTTGGGTTTAGGGTTTAGGGTTAGGTTTTAGTTTAGCCTTTAGGTTTATGGTTTTGTTTAGGTTAGTTTAGGGTTTAGGGTTTAGGGTGGGGTTTTGGGTTTAGGATTTACTATTTAGGGTTTAGGGTTCATTTTTTTAAAATTAAGTAAACTTGTTCGTTTAGGTTTATTTAGTTTCTTTAGTTTATTTTATATTTCTATTTAGGTTTATTTTTTTATTTTTATTTAGTTTAGTTTATTTATTTTATGTTTTTTATTTTAGTTTATTTTTTAAGTTTATGTGAGGTTCAAATTTATTATTTAGTTTAATTTTAATTTTATTTTATTTATTAGGTTTAGGTTTTATATTTTATTTATATGTTTATTTTTTCAGTTTAAGTTTTTATTTTATTATATTTTAGGTTAAATTTATGTTTAGTTTTTATTTTATTTAGTTTTTAATTTTTAGATTTATTTTATTTTTTAGTTTAATTGAGGTTTTTATTTATTTTATTTTAGTTATGTTTTTATTTTTTATTTTATTTTATTTTTAGGTTTAGGTTTAGGTTTAGGTTTTTATTTTATTTAGGTTTAGGTTTTTTTTATTTTATTTTTAGGTTTGATTTATTTTAGGTTTTTAGGGTTTAGGGTTTAGGGTTTAGGGTTTAGGGTTTATGGTTTAAGTTTTATGGCTTAGGATTTAGGGCATAGAATTATAGATTTTAGGGTTTAGGGTTTAGGGCATAAGGTTATTTAGGGTTAGTTTAAGGTTTATTTAGTTTAGGGTTTAGGGTTTTAGGGTTTAGGTTTAATGTTTAGGGTTTAGGTTTAGGGTTTAAGTTTAGAGTTTACAATTTATTTTATGATTTAGGGTTTAGGTTTAGTGTTTTATTTAGGTTTTATTTATTTTAGTTTAGGGTTTAGTTAGGGTTTAGTTTAAATTTTAGGTTTTATTTTAGATTTTTATTTAGGATTAGGTCAGGGTTTAGGGTTATATTAGGGTATGGTTTAAACTTTAGTCTTAGGTTTAGAGTTTAATTTTGGGTTTTAGGTTTAGGTTTATTAGTTTAATGTTTAGGTTTATTTATTTAGGTTTTTTAGGTTTTATGGTTTAGGGTTTAGGTTAGTTTAGGGTTTAGGGTTTAGGGTTTAGAGTTTATTATTTATTTATGATTTAATGATTAATTTTATTTTATGGTTTTAAAATTTAGGTTAGGTTTATTTAGTTTATTTAGTTTATTTTATATTTTATTTAGGTTTTTTTATTTAGTTTATTTATTTTATGTTTATTTATTTTAGCTTGAGATTTTTATTTTAGTTTATTTTTTAGGTTTAGGTTTAGATTTATTTTTATTTTTTAGTTTAGTTTTATTTTTATTTTATTTTTGGTTTAGGTTTAGGTTTTTATTTTGTTTTTTTAGGTTTAGGTTTTAGGTTTTTATTTTAGGTTTACTTTTAGGTTTTATTTTTTAGTTTAGGTTTAGGTATATTTTTAGTTTATTTTATTTTATTTAGTTTAGGTTTAGGTTTTATTTATTTTAGTTTTGGTTTATGTTTATGTTTATTTTATTTTTTTGATTTAAGTTTTTTTTTTAGTTTAGGGTTTAGATTTTATTTTTTATTTAGGATTTTTCTTAAATTAACTAAACCAGCATGTTTAGGTTTATTTAGTTTATTTTATATTTTGTTTAGGTTTATTTATCATTTTTATTTATTTTATTTTTTTATTCAATGTTTATTTATTTTAGTTTAGGATTTTTATTGTAGTTTATTTTTTAGGTTTAGGTTTACATTTATGTTTATTTTTTATCTCAGTTTTATTTTTATTTTATTTTTTAGGTTTAGGCTTTATTTTTTAATTTTAGGTTTTATTTTTAAGTTTATTTTTAAGGTTTAGGTTTTTATTTTGTTTTTATTTTATTATATCTAAAGTTTATTTTATTTTTATTTTGCATTTAGTTTTTATTTTATTTAGGATTTTTTATTTTTAGGTTTATTTGATTTTTTATTTTAGTTTAGGATTTTATTTATTTTATTTTATTTTATTTTTTATTTTTTATTTTATTTTATTCTTAGGTTTAGGTTTGGGTTTAGGTTTATGTTTAGTTTAGGTTTTAGTTTAGGTTTTTCTTTTATTTTGGTTTAGGTATTTTTATTTATTTTATTTTTAGGTTTGATTTAGTTTATATTTTATGGTTTTTAGTTTAGGGTTTAGGGTTTAGGGTTTGGGGTTGAGGTTTTAGGGTCTATGGTTATATATTTTAAGGTTTATGGTTTAGTGTTTATGGTTTAGGGTTCAGGGTTTTAGGGTAAGAGTTTAGGGTTTAGGGTTTAGGGTGGTTTTAGGGTTTAGGGTTTTAGGGTTTAGGGTTTAGGTTTAGGGGTTAGGGTTTAGAGTTTAGTGTTCAGGCTTTAGGTTTAAGGGTTTTTGGGGTTTAGGGTTTTGGTTAGCTTAGGGTTTAGGGTTTAGGATTTAGGTTTTTGGCTTTAGGGTTTATGGTTTAAGGTTTAAGGTTTAGGGTTTTACGCTTTAGGTTTTAGGGTTTAGGGTTTAGGGTTTAGGATTTAGTGTTTAGGGTTAGGGGTTTAGAATTTAGTGTTTTTTTTTAATTAAGTAAACTGGTAAGTTTAGGTTTATTTAGTTTATTTTATATTTTTATTTAGGTTTATTTTTTATTTTTATTTAGTTTAATTTATTTTAGTTTAAGATTTTTATTTCAGTTTATTTTTAGGTTCAGGTTTAGGTTTATGTTTATTTTTTAGTTTAGTTTTATTTTTAATTTGTTTTTTAGTTTTATGTTTTATTTTTTAATTTTTGTTTAGGTTTAGGTTTTTATTTTATTTTTTTAGGTTTATGTTTTAGGTTTTTAATTTAGGTTTTGTTTTTTAGTTTAGGTTTGGGTTTATTTTTAGTTTATTTTATTTTATTTAGTTTAGATTTATGTTTAGGTTTAGATTATTTTAGGTTTTTATTTAGGTTTTATTTATTTTAGTTTAGTTTATTTTAGTTTAGGTTTATGTTTATTTTATTTTTATTTTTGGTTTAGGTTTTTTTTTTTAGTTTAGGGCTTAGATTTTACCTTTTATTTATTTTCAGATTTTAATTTTAGGTTTATTGTTTAGGTTTAAGTCTTAATTTAATTTTTATTTTATTTTTATTTTACTTTTAGGTTTAATTTTATTTAAGTTTTTTATTTCTAGGTTTTTTATTTTCTTAGTTAAGTTTATGTTTTTATTTATTTTCTTTTATTTAAGTTTTTATTTTTTATTTTCTTTTCTTTCTGGGTTTAAGTTTTGGTTTAGGTTTTAGTTTATGTTTTTATTTTATTTTATTATTTTATTTTATCTTGGTTTAGGTTTTTTATGTTTTATTTAGTTTAGGTTTAGGTTTTTAGCTTTTTAGGGTTTATGGTTAATTTAGGGTTTAGGGTTTTGGTTTAGGGGTTTTTTTAAGGTTTAGGGTTTAGGTTTAAGGGTTCAAGGTTTAGGGTTTAGGGTTTTAGGGTTTAAGTTTAGGATTTAGGGTTTAGAGTTTTTAGAGTTTAGGGTTTAGGTTTTAGTTTTAGTTTAGTGTTTAGTGTTTTTGTTTTTTTTAATAGAGAATAAATTAAAATTCAACATTTCTTCTTTTCGATTTCATCAACCAAGTGACACACCGAGTTTTCTAAGCCTAAAGCGAATATAAAGATAAAAAATGAGCATGCATGGAGCAAATCAAAACCACGGATAGCTAGAAGCTGTCTCATTATAAAGACAAATTTCCGAGCAACAGCATCGATCATTCTTTAGTTTCTCAGTTCCCATCGAGAACCCGCCCCAACCTCTCGGCGGGATCCTCCATTATATCCCGATCTCTCCCTCATACCACCAAGGCTATAACCTCTATCCTCTCACCTCCAAAACCACCACTATTGTGACCATCACTGCATATCCACCTCATCCCCACCACCACTAAGATAACAACCACCTCCAGCTTCACCTAGTTAATGGTGAAGTTCCTGTTGTCAAAGTTCTGCCCATTCTTAGGGCTTAGGTTTATTAACTTTTAAGGTTTATGTTTATTTTTTAATTTATTTAGTTATTTTAGGCTTAAGTTTATGGTTTGGGGTTTAGGGTTTAGGGTTGAGGTTTAGGTTATGGTTTAGGTTTCAAGGTTTAGGGTTTAGGGTTTAGGATTTAGGGTTTAGGATTTAGGGTTTAGGGTTTTTTAGGCTTTAGGGTTTAGAGTTTTTAAGGGTTTAGGGTTTATGGTTTTTTAAAAAAAAATTAAGTAAACCAGTATGTTAGGTTTATTTAGTTTATTTTTTATTTATTTTAGTTTATTTTATATCTGATTTTTATTTAAGTTTATTTTTTATTTTTATTTAGTTTAGTTTATTTATTTTAGTTTAGGTTTTTTATTTTAGTTTATTTTTTAGGTTTAGGCTTAGGTTTAAGTTTAGGTTTATTTTTTAGTTGAGTTTTGTTTTTATTTCATTTTTATTTGTATGTTTTATTTCTTTACTTTTACGTTTAGGCTTAGGGTTTTATTTTATTTTTTTAGGTTTAGGTTTGAGGTTTATTTTTAGGTTTTATTTTTTAGTTTAGGCATAGGTTTATTTTTAGTTTATTTTATTTTATTTTATTTAGTTTAGCTTTAGGTCTAGGTTTAAGTTTTATTTATTTTAGTTTAGGTTTTTGTTTTTTTAATAGAGAATAAATTAAAATTCAACATTTCTTCTTTTCAATTTCATCAACCAAGTAACACAGGTTTTGAGACTAAAGTGAATATAAAGATAAAAAACGCATAAACAAATCAAAACCACGGATAGCTAGAGCTGTCTCAGCTATAAAGATAAATTTCCACGAGCAACAAATTGGATAGATCATTCTTTAGTTTCTGCAGTTCCCATCAGAACCGCCCCAACCTCTCGAGCAGCGTGATCCACCATTATATCCCAGATCTCCCTCCGCCACCACCAAGGCTATAACCTCTATCGCTCCTCTCACCTCAAAAACCACCACTATTATGACCATCACTGCCACCACACCTCAGGATCCCCACCACCATTAAGATAACAACCACCTCCTTCACTAGTTGTGGTGAAGTTCTGTTGTCAAAGTTCTGCCCATTCTTAGGGCTTAGGTTTATTAAGTTTTAGGGTTTATGTTTATTTTCTAATTTATTTAGTTATTTTAGGCTTAGGTTTAGAGTTTGGGGTTTAGGGTTTAGGGTTGATGTTTAGGTTATGGTTTAGGTTTCAAGGTTTATGGTTTAGGGTTTAGGATTTAGGGTTTAGGGTTTTTTAGGCTTTAGGGTTTAGAGTTTTTAAGGGTTTAGGGTTTATGGTTTTTTTAAAAAATTAAGTAAACCAATATGTTAGGTTTATTTATTTTATTTTATATTTATTTTAGTTTATTTTATTTCTGATTTTTATTTAAGTTTATTTTTTATTTTTTTTAGTTTAGTTTATTTATTTTAGTTTAGGTTTTTTAATTTAGTTTATTTTTTAGGTTTAGGTTTAGGTTTAAGTTTAGGTTTATTTTTTAGTTGAGTTTTATTTTTATTTCATTTTTATTTGTGGGTTTTATTTTTTTACTTTTAGGTTTAGGTTTAGGGTTTTATTTTATTTTTTATGTTTAGGTTTGAGGTTTATTTTTATATTTTATTTTTTTAGTTTAGGCTTAGGTTTATTTTTAGTTTATTTTATTTTATTTAGTTTAGCTTTAGGTCTAGGTTTATGTTTTATTTATTTTAGTTTAGGTTTAGGTTTATTTTATTATGTTTATCCTATTTTTATTTTAGGTCTGGTTTTTTTTAGTTTAGGGTTTAATGTTTTATTTTTAGTTTTAAAGTTTTTTAAGCTTTAGTGTTTACAGTTTGGGGTTTTGGGTTGTAGGTTTAGGGTTAGTTTTAGGGTTTAGGGTTTTGGATTTATGGTTTGGTATTTAGGGTTTAGTTTTTCTAAAAATTAGTAAACCCACGTGGTAATAGTTTAGTTATTTTTTTTAATTATTTTTGTTTATTTTAATTTTATTTATATCATATATTTATTTTATTTAGTCTAGTTTATTTATTTTGACTCTTTCTTTATTCTAGTTTAGGTATATTATATTAGTTTTTTGGTTTAGTTTAGTTTATTTTTTTTTTAGTTTAGTTTTAACATTTATAGTTTTGGTTTAGTGAATTATTTTATATAAAGGTTTAGATCAAGTTTTATTTTATTTTTTTAGGTTTAGGTTTTAGGCTCACTCAGTTTATTTATATTTTCTTTTAGCTTTAGTTAAGTTTATTTTATCTTTTTATTTTATTTTATAGGTCATGGTTAGGGTCAGTTTTATTTATTTTAGTTTTCCATTTTAGTAGATCAGTTTATTTTATGTCCAATCTTTTAGTTTAGAGTAGTGCCTTTTTTATATTTATTTAGGTTTATTTTTGTGATGTCTTTATTTAGGTTTTCTTTCTTAGTTTTATTTTATTTTAAGTTTTATCTGTAAGTTTATTTTATTTTTTCCATTTAGCTCAGTTTTTAATTTATTTTATCTTTAAATATGTTTTCCTTTTTTATCTTTATTTTATCTTAGGCCTAGGTTTTAGCTTATGTTTCTTATATCATCTATTTATCATCTACTCAGGTCTGATCTTTATCTAATCCATCTTGAGTTTTATCTTTGTTTCAGTTTAAGCCTCTTGGCCTTTGTGGCTTAGTAGGCTCAGGCTGCCCAGTGGTTTAGGGGCTCACTGTCTGGGATCTAGGGTCTGGCCCAGGTTTAGCCTAGGCCTGCCTAGGGCCCACCCATCCAGGTCCAGGGCTGTCAGGGTTTTCTTTATTTTTTATCTTTCTCCTCTCCAAATTCATAAACCCGGCATGTTCAGAGTTTATTTTAGTTTATCTTTTATTTATGTTTATCTTTATCTTGTCTATTTATATTTTATATGTCCATCTTTAGTTTTAATGTTTAGGTTTTAGTATTTTACTTTATCTTTATTAAGTTTTATCTTTCATCTTTAAGCCTAGTTTTATTTTATTTTAATGCCCAGTCTTATTTATCTTAGGCTCATTTTCAAGATTTTATCTTTAGCTTCAGTTTTATTTATTTATTTCAGATCATGTTTGTTTCTATCTTTATCTTTATTTAACTAGATCACTTTATTTTATTTCTTTAGTCTTTATTTTCTTTTGTTTGTATCCAGTTTCATTTTTTTATTTTGGTTTTTATTTTTAGTTTAGTTTACTTTAATTCCTTATTTTATTTGTTTTAGTTTATTTTATTTATTTAGTCTAGTTTTATCTTTTATTTAGGTTTCTTTAATCTTGAAGTTTAGTTTAGTTTTATTTATTTTATCTTAGTTTTATCTTTTATTTATATATTTCATCTTATGCCTAGCTTTAGCTCTGATCTAGGCCTATTTTCTTTTTTTCTTTTATCTCTTAGTTTTTTTTATCATCATTTTATTTTTAAGCCTTTAATTAAATCAGTTTAGATTTTACCTTTGCAGATTTGTGGCTCATGGGTCTCAAAGGTCATGGAATTTTTTCCAGTTTAGGCTTCCATTTGCTCAGGCTCTAGGCCTAGTGCTCTAGCCACCATCTTAGGTCTGGGGTCTGGCCTAGGTTTAAAGCTTTAGTTTTAGCTAGTTTTGCTGCCTTTTGGTTTTATAACAGAGAACCATACGATTCAACATTTCTTCTTTTGTTTATTTAGTTAATTTAGTTTATTTTATTTCTTATTTCTATTTATGTTTATTTTTTATTTTTATTTAGTTTAGTTTATTTATTTTAGGTTTATTTATTTTAGTCTAAGTTTTTATTTTAATTTAGGTTTTTATTTTGTTTATTTTTTTAGGTTTATTTATTGAGTTTATTTTATTTTATTTTTTTTTATTTTATTTTAGGATTATTTTAGGTTTAGGTTTTATTTTATTTTTTAGGTTTAGGTATTTTTTATTTTATGTTTATTTTTAGGTTTTACTTCAATTTAAAAGTATATTTTAGTTTATTTTATTTTATTTAGCCAGTTTAGGTTTAGGTTTATTTTGTTTATTTTAGTTTTTATTTTATTTTAGGTTTAGGTTTATTATATTTTTTATTTTATTTTAGTTTAGGTTTAGGTTTTTAGGGTTTAGGTTTTAATTTTAGGATTATTATTTTTTTTTATTTAGGTTTTTATTTTATTTTATTTATTTTATTTTTTATTTATTTTATTTTAATTTCGCTTAGCTTTTTATTTTATTTAGGTTTTATTCTTACATTTATTTTATTTTAGTTTAGTTTAGGTTTATTAATTCCATTATATATCTTAATTAGTTTATTTTATTTTATTTTAGGTTTAGGTTTTGGCTTTAGTCTTTTTTATTATATTAATTTATATTATTTTATTTTATTTTAAGTTTCTTTATTTATTTTATTTTAGGTTTATTTAGTTTAGATTTAGGTTTTAAGGTTTTAGTGTTCATTTAGGGTGGTGGGGGATTTTAAGGTTGGGTAAGATTTTTTAGCTTAGGGTTTGGTATTCAGGTCACTTAGTTTAGGGTTAGTGGGTTTTAGTGGGGTTAGGTTTAGGGTCTGTGTTTATGGTTAGGGTTTAGGTAATTTGGTGGCTATGGTAGGATTTAAGGCTCAGGCTATGCACAGTTTAGGGCTCACTGTGTTATTAGGGTTTAGGGTTTAGGTTTTTTTTAAATTAAGCAAACCAATAGGTTTATTTTATTTAGTTTATTTTTATTTTAGTGTATTTTATTTTTATTTATATTTTATTATTTTATTTTTTATTATATTTTAGTTTATTTTTAGTTTAGTTTAGGTTTATGTTTATTTTTTTATATTTTATTTTATTTATTTTTAAGTTTAACTTTAAGTTTTTCTTTATTTTTTGTTTTAAATTTTAGGTTTTTTTTTCCTGCTTTTAAGTTTATTTTATTTTATTTTATTTTATTTAGTTTAGGGTTTAAGTTTATTTTATTTTAATCTTTTAGGTTTTATTTTAGTTTAGTTTATTTTAGTTTAGGTTTAAATTTATTTTATTTTTATTTTATGTTTAGGATTGTTTTAGTTTTAGTGTTTGTGTTTTATTCTTTTTTTAGGTTTTAGTTTTTGGTTTAATTTTATGTTTAGGTTTTTATTTAGTTTTATTTTATTTTATTCTAAATTTTGTTTTAATTTAGTTTTATTTTATTTAAGTTTTTATTTTAGGTTTATTTTGTTATTTTAGGTTTTATTTATTTTATTTTAGTTTAGTTTTATTTTTTGGTTTAGATTTTAGGTTTAGGGTTTTTTTTTATTTAATTTTTTTATTTTATTTTGATTTTTATTTATTTATTTATTTTGTTTTAGGTTTTATTTTAGTTTAGTTTTTTAGGGTTTTGGGTTTGGGTTTTGGGTTTAGGTAGGGTTTAGGGTTGTTTTAGTTTAGGGTTTAGGTTTTAGGTTTAGGGTTCAGGTTTTAGTTTAGGGTTTAGGGTTTATGGTTTTTTTTTTGTTTAAGCAGAGAACAAATTCAAATTCAATATTTCTTCTTTTCAATTTCATCAACCAAGTAACAAACCAAGGATGTGAGGTAGTCAAATGACCTCCTTGGGGCAAGCTAAATCCTCATGTTCCTGTGGATGTCCGTGACTATATGCCCATTACCATTCAATCTTATATAAATCAACACATGAATAAAGAAAAGAGAACTCAACATTGATACACTTAAGCTATAAGCACATGCATTTCTTATGTATTTATAACTGGCACCATAACACATATTATTATTCATTTATATGCTTTAGAAAAGTACATTTGGATTTAATAGTGATAATAGCAATGCATATGTTAAATTAAATCAGCACATGAAAGCTTACATAAAAGAAATCCATTTTATTTTACTTGATTTTGAAAAGATGGATGCATGAATTCAAATGACATACCAAATTTAACATGATTGGAATGAGGATAATCAAATATAAGCATGTGATTTATTCAACCAAACTAGTTCTTAAGGACAATCAAATCAAATAAGATTATTTAAAGCAAACCAAAGCTTCTTTATTAATTAAGTTTTGGATTTGATTTGATTTAAAGAGGAGAAGAGAAAATCATCACTTGCAATTTTAAACCCATTCCCACATTAGTGATTTGATTTAATTTAAGGAAATGTAATTAAGTTGATTTTATGGGTTAATTAAGTTGAACCCTAACATCAATAGGTGTAATAAGATCAACACGGGTAGGAGCACTAACTTCGTATTTCACAACCTCTTCGCTAACTTCTTTAAGATCACATTTCACAAAAAATCAGCTCAAATAGGGTTTAGGGTTTAGGTTTAGGGTTTTAGGCTTTAAGGTCTAGAATTTAGGGTTGTAGGTTTAGTGTTGTAGGTATAGGGTTTTGGGTTTTGGGTTAATTTTAGGGTTTAGGCTTTAGAGTTGAGAGTTTAGGATTTAGGGTTTAGGGTTTTTTAAAAAAATTAAGTAAACTAGTAGATTTAGGTTTATTTAGTTTATTTTATTTTTAACTTTTATTCAGGTTTATTTTTTCTTTATATTGAGTTTAGTTTATTTATTTTAGGTTTATTTATTTTAGTGCAAGTTTTTTATTTTAGTGTATTTTTTAGGTTTAGGTTTATTTTTTAGTTGATCTTTATTCTTATTTTATTTTTTAGATTTAGGTTTTATTTTTTTTTATTTTAGGTTTAGGTTTAGTTTTATTTTATTTTTTAGTTTTAGGTTTTAGGTTTTATTTTTGATTTATTTTTTGGTTTTATTTTTAACGCTTAGGTTTATTTTTAATTTATTTTATTTTATTTAGTTTAGGTTTGGCTTTAGGTTTATGTTTAGGTTTTATTTATTTAGTTTAGTTTATTTTAATCTAGGTTTAGGTTTATTTTATTTTATTTTTATTTTGGGTTTAGTTTTTTTTTTAGTTTAGGGTTTATGTTTTATTTATTTATTTATTTTTATGTTTATTTTTTAGGTTTAAGTTTTTTTTTTATTTTATTTTAGGTTTCTTTTATTTTTTTATTTTACATTTTGTTTTTTTTCTTTAGGTTTTAATTCTTCATTTATTTTATATTTTTTAAATTAGTTTACTTATTTTATTTTAGTTTATTTTATTATTTATTTAATTTTATTTTTAGGTTTAGGTTTAGGTTTTAGTTTTTATTTTATTTTATATTTTATTTTATCTAGGTTTAGGTTTATTTTTTTATTTTATTTTAGGTTTTATTTAGGTTTAGTTAGGTTTTAGGGTATGGTTTTAGTGGTTTAGGTTTAGGTTTAGGTTTTAGGGTTTAGGGTTTGGGTTTATGTTTTAGGGTTTGTGAGGTTTAGTTTAGTTTGTTTTAGAGTTTTTAAGGTTTAGGGTTTAGGTTTAGTGTTTTTTAAACTAAATAGAATTTATTGCTCAGAAAAATATGTACAAGAAGGCCATATGAGAGACAAAACTCAAAAAGAAAAGAAAAAAACTACTGCTCAAATGAGCTATAGGAGAATCTTAAAGAGTTTAGTCTCTAAATTAATACATCAAAGAACAATAAAGAAATAAATAAAGACAAAACTAAAAAAGCCAAGCAAAAGGCAGCAAAGGGGAAGAATCCACGGATCTCCAAAAGAACCTCCAAGAAGAAGAAGAGACAACTGAAAATAGAACCTTCAAGAAATCAGAAGGAGATCAAAAAACATAAAGAGAAAAAAACTCGCTTAGATATGAAGAAAGAAGGATAATCTCAATGAGGGGCATCAAATCCTAAGTGTATCCACTTCAAAGACGGGTTACAAATCGAAAAAGTCTCCAACCACAAAAATATCGAGGAAAAAATCTATCATATCATCATAGCCATCCCAACCAAAGAAAAATACAAACCTATCATAATAGCCACCCAGCCAAAGAAAAGTGATGCTAAGGAAACAAAAAGAGAGAGGAGAGCAACATATAAAATTAACTTAAGGAAATTCTAACAAAACCAAATATGAACACCTCTTAAAAAATATGGACAAAAGAAGCTCACAACCCAAAAAAGAAAAGAGCCTCAAAGACAAAGACAATAGAGCCCACAACAACACCAATCCAAAGACACCAAGGCACTAAGCCAATAGAGCCCACAACAACACTAATCCAAAGCCACCAAGGTATCAACCAAAGGAAAGGAAACAACCAACAAAGCTACACACAATACACCAATGAAAAGGAGCAAGAGAACCAAACCAACCAACAAAAAAAAAGAAGAAGGCCACGAAAAGCTAAAATAAATAGAGAGAAATAACCAATTGACAAACCACACACAAGGACAAAATCCAACCTACCACCAACAAAGAGAGCGTAAGCACCAACCAAAGAAAGGCAAGCTAATATGAACAAAGCAAGACAAAACCAACCAACCAAAGGGCACCGTAAAAAAACCCAAAGAAATAAGAAGAGAGTAAAAGAAGCCAATAGCCAATAAAAACACACGAAAAAGCTCAACCAATAGAGAAAAAACCAGCCAAATGCTAAAACCTCCCAAAGATAGGAGAGATTATTTCCAAGAAGCTTTGGAATGAGTAACCCTCATCAAGTAAGGAGGGGCATAAATCTGAACACTTTTTTTTCTTTTTCTTCTTGTAAATAGGTTTATAACCATGCCCTTTCTCCAAAAAATTTAGTAATGTTATAAAAGGCATGGGGATCAGAAGAAGCTATCAATTCCAAAGATGAGCATTCAGAATCATCCACAGCATTAGACAAAGGAAAATCAAAAATAGTATGCATTTTAGAATCATAAGTGAAAGGAGTTGAAATAGCTTTATTAAGAAGACAATTATCAATATTTTCACCTTCCAACCAAATCAAGAGTATCCTCCATGTCTTCATTCATAAAAGAAGCAAGTGAAGCGTAATCTAGATTTTCAAGATAATCTTCATGTAAGGGATTAAAATAAGATTCAAATCCCTTAGAAACACATAATATATTACCAAAATTCTGAACATAATTACTAGCCTAAAACCATCATTTTCAATTGAAATATAACTATTCACAATGAGAGAATTATCACAGGTATCTAAATCTTAATTTTTAAAAGAAAGATCACTAATATTAACAAGTTTGTCAAGATGAGAAGTTAAAATATCAGAAATAAGAAAATTCTTTTCACCACCATTCTCAATCAAAAAAGGCAAAGGAATAATCTCTTCCCCATGATCTAAAGTAGTCATAGGAAAAAAAGAAACAACATCTAATAGATTAGAAGAAATGGTGTTAGCATCAATAATATTCGAACCATCAACATGAATGGACTTATTCACAACATCCAAACCATTAGAATCATTAACCACAGCCTCTAAAGTAATCCCTTTAATAGAATCATTAAAAGAAACACTCGAAGCATGATTATTAGTTAAAACTTTAATAAACATCAAAATTAATTTTTGCATTAGAAAAATCATTAATAGGTAAAACGTTTTTAGAAGATTAAGAAATCTAGCTTTTCAAAAAATCAAAATTTTAAAAAGCATATTTTTCCTTTATCCAACTTGAGAGAATCATCAATTTTTTCAACAATTGAATTCTTACTGGTGATTTTCTTCCTAAGAGAGGGATGAGCAATAAAGCATTCAAAAATTTCATGCCCATGAATCTTACAATGATTACAAATAATGAAAAAGTTCTCAAATACAACTTTCTCAAAATAATCGCATTTCTTCAAACCAATCCAAACTTCTTTCAGATATTTTTTAGTAATATCAATCTCTACAAGAATTTCTACAAGAATTCTAGCTTGATCAACTTGCAAAGGCCAACCAAAAATTGACCCAATAACATAAAGAATATGATGATTAAATATTTGAATCCATAAGTTAGGAAAGAACTCCAAATGGGAACAATAGAGACTCTTCATTACATCAAACATAGGGGTCCACTTTAATACACATTTGAAAATTAAAAATGTAATGCCTAGAAAAAATTCTTCCATAATTAAGGTCATTAGAAATCTTAATCAGAACATGCCTTACATCAATTAGCCCAATAGAAAAGGAACCATATAAATTTAAGCTATTAAAAGAAGAATGAATATCTTCCATCTTTGGCCGTTTAAATGAAAACTTTCCAATCAAAGAAAGAGCAAAAGACTCAGCTAATCTTTTAATATCCTCATAAGAAATCATAATTGTCGGGGTACCTTTAAAAGTCATATGAAGCAAATTGAAAGGAGTCTCAGTGGAGGAATTCTTACCAGCTAAAGCCCCTTTGAAAGATTTAGTAATAGTAGGTAATTTAGGATTACCCAAAACTGATGCCCCAAGCATGATCCAAGACATGGGATTTACCCCATGGATTTAAAGAAGCCTAATGAGTCACCATGCCATGACAAGAACAAGTTGATATCAGCCCAAAGCAAACAATCTAGGGAATCCAAGAGAGAAAGTGCTAAACTCACCAAGAATGCAGGGATCCCAAAATTGCCCAATAATGGGTTTAGTTTATTTTTAGGGTTTAGGTTTTTTGGTTTAGTGTTTATTAGTTTTAGGTTATTATTAGTTTATTATTAATTATATGTTTAGTTTAGTTAGTTTTATTTTATTAGTTTTAGTTTTAGTTATTATTATTTTGTTAGTTTATGAGGGAGGGGGGTTTAGGTTTTGTTTATTACTCATTTAGTTAGTTTATTTAGTTAGTATAGTTTGTATTTGTTATTAGTTATGTTAGTTATCAGTATTATTATTAGTTATCGCTTTATTATTATTTAGGTTTTAGTTAGCTATTTAGTTGGTATTTTAATTTAGTTTGATTACTTTATTTATTAGTTTATTTTATTAGTTTAATATTGGTTTTGGTTTATTTTATTATTATTAGTTTTTTAGTTTAGTTTATGGTTTAGTTAGTTATTATTATTAATCTATTTTAGTTTAGTTTTTCTTTAATTTTTTTATAATTATTACTTTTATTATTATTATTTAGTTTATCCATTTTAGTTTTTAGGGTTTTAGTTATATTTAGTTATTTATTAGTTAGTTTATTATTAGTTTATTATTATTAGTTTAATAGTTTAGTTAGTTATTAGTTATTATTATTATAATTATTATAATTATTTTTTAGTTTAGTTATCGAGAGTTTTATTATTATTATTATTATTTATTTTTATTTATTAGTTTAGTTATTTAGTTTAATTATCTAGTTATTTATTTTTTATTTTGTTATTATATTATTATTATTAGTTATTATTAAGTCTTTTAGCAAGGTGTTTTATTATTAGATTATTAGTTATTAGTTAGTTATTTAGTTATTTATAATTAGTTATTATTAACTAGTTTATTGGTTTAGTTTTAGTGTTTATTATTTATTAGAGTTTACATTTTTTTATTAATTAGTTTAGTTTTATTAATTAGTTTATTTATTAGTTTATTAGTTTATTAGTTATTTTAGTTTTATTATTAGTTTATTTAGTATTATTTTATATTTTACTATTATTATTAGGTTTTATTATTATTATTTATTAGTTATTAGTTATTTAATAGTAGTTAGTTTTTATATTTATTATTATTTTAGTTATTTAGTTATTATTATTAGTTATTAGTTATATTAGTTTATTTAGTAGTTCATTATTATTAGTTTTATTAATTAGTTTAGGTTTAGTTATTTTATTATTTATTATTATTATTATTATTAGTTTATTATTATTATTTATTAGTTAATTTAGTTAGATTTTTTAGTTAGTTAGTTTACTTTTTATTATTATTAGTTAATTTATTAGTTTATTATATTTTATTTAGTCTATTATATTCATAGTAAATTTAGTTTAGTTTTATTAGATTTTATGTTTAGGTTTTTATTATTATTTTTATTTTTTTTTAATGATTATTAATTTTCATTTAGTTTATTTTAATATTATTAGTTATTAATTAGTTAGTTAGTTACTATTTATTATTATTATTAGTACTTTGTTTATTATTATTAGGTTTATTTTATTTATTATTTAGTCTCATCATTAGTTTATATTATTATTATTATTATTATTATTTAGTTATATTTTATTTATTTTTTAGTTTTATTTAGTTTATTAATTTAGTGTTAGTATTATTTTTTTAGTTTTAATTTAGTATTTTTTAGTATTATTAATTTTAGTTATATTATTTAGTTTTATTATTATTAGTTATTATTAGTATTAGTACTTTATTAGTATATTAGTTTTATTTATTAATTATCAATTTGTTTAATTAGTTTATTATGTTTATTTTCATTATAGGTTAGTAATTTATTAGGTTTAGTTTTATTTTAGTTAGATTATTTAGTTAGTTATTATTTATTTTAGTTATTTTATTAGTTTAGTTTAGTTTAGTTTTTATTAATTTTATTAGTTTAATTTTATTTTTAGTTAGTTTTTACTAGGGGTTTTTTATGTTTAATTTAGTAGTTTGTTTATTAGTTTAATTAGTTTTGTTATTATTTATTTATTAGAATTTTAGTTATTATTTAGTTACCTAGTTTAGTTAGTTTTTTAGTTTCTTTAATTTATTATTAGTTTAATATTTATTCATTTAAGTTTATTACTTATTAGTTTTAGTTAGTATAGTTTAGTGTTTTATTACTTTCTTATTAGGTTTTTAGCCATTATTTAGTTTCTCCAGTTCCCATCAGAACGACCATCATATCCCCGATCCCTCCCTCAGCTACCACCATGAGTGTAACCTCCGTCGTCCTCCTACCTCCATAACCACCATCGCTTCGACCACCACCTCCATATCCACCAACACCTCAAGATCCCACACCACCACTGCAATAACTCGCCTTGCCTCCACTTATATCCACCACCCCATTGATAATGATGTTCCCATGGTCAAGGTTCTTCCCAGCCTTAAGGTTTAAGTTTAAGCTTATTAGGTTTTGTGGGTTTAGTTTTATTTTTAATATTTTACTTTTAGTTTAGCTTTACATTTGGAGTTTAGGGTTTAGGTTTAAATTATGGTTTAGCTAGGTCAGTGGGATCAGATTGGAGGTGGGGAGTGTGGCCCAGGTGTGGGTCATGCTTTAGTGGCGTGGGGTCAGTGGCCTACAGGGTTAATTAGGGCTCAGCCAGTGGCCCAGAGCCCAGTCTGGTGATCATGCCTCAGTGGCTCAGTGGCCTGGCCAAGGTAGACTAGAGGATCAGGCCAGGGCCTAGAGCTCATGGTTTGGCCTGGCCCAGGATCTTTAGTACCATGGTATTTTATTTTATTCAGCCTAGCCTAGATCTTTTTATCTTATTTATTTTAGCTCTTATCCTTATGTCATTTTAGATATCTTTATTCATCTTTATCTGGGTATTTAGGTATATGCCTTTATCATTTATATTTAGTTTATTTTACTTAGTTTATTTATTTTATCTGAGGCATGTTTTTTGCTTAAGTCTTTTATTTTATTTATTTTAGGTTCTTTTGTACATCTTTAGTTTTTTTATTTTATTAAATTTATTTTTATTTTATTTTATTTTTGTTCAAGTTTGATTTTAAATATTTTTAGCTTTTTTTAGTTTTCATTATTTAGTTATTATTATTAGTTTATTATTAGTTTATATTTTTTAGTTTAGTAGTTCATTATTATTATTGATTTTACATTTATGGGTTTAGTGTTTAGTTTATTTAGTTTTATTATTATTATTATTATTATTATTATTACCATTATTTATTATTATTATTAATATTATTAGTTTATGATTAGTTATTAGTTATTAGTTTTATTAGTTAGTTTAGTTATTTATATTATTATTATTTAATTATTAGTTTTATATAATTTTTATTTAGTTTATTATCATTTATTAGTTTAGTTAGTTTAGTTTAGTTTTAGTTTTATGTTATTAGGTTTTATTATTATTTAGTGTATTTATTATTATTTTTAGTTTAGTTTATTTTTTATTATTATTAGTTATTAATTTATTATTAGTTAGTTTTTATTATTATTATTAGTTTATTTTTTTATTATTAAGTCATTTTATTTATTATTATTTATTATTATTATATTATTATTTATTATTATTTAATTATTAGTTTTTATTTATAGTTTATTATTAGTATTAGATTAGTGTAGTTTTAGTTTTATTTTTAATTTATTAGTTTTAAATTTTATTTTAGTTACTACTTTTATTTATTTAGTTTATTTAGTTAGTTATTTAGTTTAGTTATTATTAGTAGTTTAGTTTATTATAGTCAGTTTGTTTAGGATTATATTTTTAGTTATTATTATTATTAGTTTTTATCTTGTTTAATCATTTAATTAGTTTTTTTATTTATAGTATTTAGTTTTATTAATTTTATTAGTTTTAGTTTATTTTTAGTTAGTTTACTAGGGTTTTTTTTTTTTGTTTAATAGAATTAGTTATTTTATTTTTAATGAGTTTTTTATTTTTTTATTATTTTTTATATTATTATTCATTTTAGTTAGTTTATTTTTATTTTATTTTCTTAGTATTAATAGTTAATATATTAATCTTTAGTTATATTATTAGTTTTAAGTAGAGTTTTATTAGTTCTTATTAGGTTTTTGGTTTTTGTTAAGGTTTAGGGTTTGGGGGTTTGGGTTTTATGGTTTAGGGTTTGCCAGATCAGCTTTAGGGTTTATGTTTAGTAGGGTTTAACATTTAGGGTTAGTTTATTTTTTATTTTTGGGTTTAGGTGTAGGTTTAGGTTTAGGTTTAGGTTCAGTTTGTGTTTTAGTTTAGGTTTAAGGTATTGGTTTTTTAATAGAACAAATTCAAATTCAACATTTCTTTCTTTGATTTCATTATAAGTAACACGCCATATTCTCTAAGACACAAGTTTATGACATAGTGAAAAAATGAGCATGCATAGAGCAAATCAAAAACCTTAGATAATTATAACCATCTCTACTGTAAATTCACAGTTCCACAAGCAGCAGATCAGATCGACCATTCATTAGTTTCTCCAGTTCCCATCAAAACCACTATCATATCCCCGATCCCTCCCTCAGCCACCACCACAAGTGTAACCTCCGTCACTCCTCCTGCCTCCATAACCACCACTGCTCTGACCACCACCTCTATATCCACCAATACCTCTATATCCCACACCACCACTAGAATAACTGCTGCCTTAGTCTTCATTTCTACCATCATCTCTAGACTGAGCCTGGCTGACAATGACGTTCCTACAGGCAAGGTTTTGCCCAGTCTTAAAATTTAGGTTTAGGTTTAAGTAATTAGGTTTTAGGGTTTAGGTTTATTTTTTAATTTATTTAATTACTTTAGCTTTAGCTTTATGATTTGGGGTTTAGGGTTTAGGGTCAAAGGTGTTTGGTGGCTTAGCATTTAGTTTTAGGTTTAGCTAGGGTTTCAGTTTAAGGCTAGAATTACTTTTAAGGATGTGGCAGTAAGGATTGTGGTTTAGTGGCCCAGGGTTCAGGGCTAGGGCTCAGTGGCCCAGATTTTAGGTTATGATCATGCTTTGTGCGCCTTGTGTATCCAGGGGCAGGTTTGTAGATCAGGGCCAGGCCTGTGAGCTCATGGCCCAAGGTCAAGATCTAGTGGTTTGTGGCCAGTGTCACTGATAGCACAGTGCCCAGAGCTCAATTAGTTTTTCTTTCAGTGCCTGTGATTTATAGTAGGGTATTTACCATAAAACCATTTTAGTTTATTTATTATTTATCTATTTTTATATTTATTTTATTTATTATTTAGGTTTATTTATAGTAGTGTACTTTATTTTATTCTCATTAGTTTTTTATTTATTTTTAGTTAGGTTAAAGTTTATTTTTTTTAGCTGAGTTTTATTTTTTATCTATTTAAGTATTTTATTTTAATTTTTAGGTTTAGTTTAGTTTTTGATCTTTTAGGTTTAAGTTTTATGTTTAATTTAAGATTTTAGGTTTTATTTTTAGTTTAGTTTAATTAACTGAGTTTTATTTTATTTTATTTTTAAGTTTAGGTTTTATATTTATTTGGGTAATTAGATTTTATCCATTTCCAGTCAGTTGTGTATTTAGGTTTTATTTTTTAGTTTAGTGTGTATTTTATTTTATTTTATTTTTAGATTTATGTACTATTTTAGCCATGTTCAGATTTTATTTATTTTAGTTTTAGTTTTAATTAATCTATTATTTTTAGCTTAGGGTGCCCATTTTTTATTTATTTTTAGGTATTTTAGGTTTAGGTTTTATTTATTATTTTAGTTTATTTTGTATTTATTTTATTTTATATTAGTTTATATTATAGTATTTTAGTTATTTATTTTTTATTTATTTTTATGCTTTATTTATCTTTATTTTAGTTTATTTTATCTTTTATTTTATCTTTAGGTCAGCTCAGCCTTAGCAAGCTCTTTTATCTTATTTATTTATCTCCACTAGCTCAGTATTTTATTTTATCTTATCTTTGTTATACTTAGCCTTTTATCTTAGGGCTCAGCCTGCTCTAAGCCTAGGCCTAAAGATCTCCCATGGGCTCAGGGCCTAGGGCTCAGCCTACATCCCGGCCTAGAGTCAGTATTCTTTAAGGGCTCAGTGGCTTGTGGCCAGTGGCAGGCTCAGTTAGCTCAGTTCAGTGGCATGTACAGTTTTTCTGGGCTCAGGGTCATGGTCTTACTATCTTACCCAGTGGCTCCTGCCTAGGGTCACTCAGGCCTGGCCCAGGCCTATTTAGCCATTTAGGCCCAGTCTCAGGGCCCAGGATCTGTGGCCTCAGTCCAGCCTAGGCCCAGTTTTAGCCAGCTGGTCAGTTGGGTCTGGGCTCCCAGTGGTCCAGTGATCTGGGCTCTGGCCCAGTCTGCCTTTTTTATTCAAAAAAGCAAACCAGTTTAGATTTATCTACTTATATTTTTATCCATTTTAGTTATTTTTTATTTTTATTTTTTATCTTTATTTTATTTATTTATTTATTTAGTTTATCTTTATATTTATTTTAGTATTTTATTTTATTTATGTTTTAAGTTTCTAAGGTTTATTTTTTTTTTTATTTAGTTTTATTTTTTATTTTTTTTTTTTTTATTTTTTTTATTTTAGGATATTTTTATTATTTATATTTTATTTTTATTTAGGATTATTTTAGTTTATTTTATTTTATTTAGTTTTATTTTATTTGTTCTATTTTAGTTTATTTTATTTTATTTTAGTATTATTTTATTTTATCTGAGGTTTTTTTAAATTACTGCTTAGGTTTTATTTTATTTATTTTAGATTTCTTTTAGTTTATTTTGTGCTTTATCTTTTATTTTTTTTTTTATTATATTTTATCTTAGGTTTATTTTATTTCTTTTTTACATTTAGTTAAATATTTTAGGTTTTAGTTTTAGTTTATCTTATTATACTTAGTTTTATTTATCTTATCTTAGATCATTATTATCTTATTTATTTTGCCTCAGCTCAGCCTTAATCTTGGGCCTATTTCCATCTATCTACCTAGCATTTGCCTTTACCATTCATTTTGATCTTATTTAGCCTGGCCCAGTTTAGGCCTTGTGGCTCAGATCTCAGGGCCCAGTGGCCTGGCCATCAGGGCCCAGGCCTGGGGTGGCTCAGTCAGCGCCCATCTGCCCAGGGCCTCCAGTGGTGGCTCAGCCTAGTCCCAGATTTCCAGTATTCTGTGGCCTATGCCTCTCATCAGTGGCTCAGTGGCCAGTCAGTGATCATTTGTATCTCAGGTCATGCCCAGTGGCCTCCCTGCCCAGGCCTAGGGCCTTGGTGGCTTGTGCCAGGGCCAGGTGCTCAGTGTCAACCCAGCCTGCTTAGTGGCCTGCCTGGCAAGCCTCAGTGGCTCAGCCTTGTGGTCTTTATTTCAGTGGCCAGGGCCAAGGCCCATGGTCAGGTCAGACTTAAGCCCCAGATCTGTGGCCCAGGCTCAGTGGTCCGTGGCTCAGCTAGAGCCTCAGTGCTCAGGCCTGGGTTTAGCCTGACTTCCTCAGTTCTTCTTGTGGCTCCAAGCGCATAGGATTCACTGGCTCAGTAGCTTTCCTTGAAATCAAGCAAATCCTTAAGGCTCATTTAGATTTATTTTATTTATTTTAACTTATCTTTATCTTTTTTTTCCCTTTAGTATTTTATCTATTATCTGGTTTATATTATCTTAGCCTTTTATCTTAGCTCATCTTTTAAGCGCAGTCATCTATCTTCACCTTTTATTCATCTTATTTTCTTTAGGTAGGTTTATCTTTTCCTTTAGGTGGTTGGTTTCTTTATCTTTAGGCTCAGTTTAGGTTTATTAGGTTTATTTTAAGTCTTTTTTTTATTTAGCCTTAGGTCATTTTATTTTATCTTTATCTTATAGATCAGTTTAGGTTTATTTTATTTATTTTATCTTATTTATCTTATTTAGTTTTATTTTATCTTATTATTAGGTAGCCTTTTTTTAGCTTCAGGTTTTTCCTTTATTCTTTTTGGTCTTAGGCCTAGCTCATTCTTTAGGCTAGTCATTTAAACCCATTTTATCTATATCTAATTTATTTAGATCTTTTATTCTTTTCTTTAGCTTTAGCCTAGGCTCTTTAATTTATCTTTAGCTTATTTTAATTTTAGATTATACCTAGGTCAGTCCTGTGCCTATTAGCTTTTTTCAGGTTCTTTATTATTACACCTTTTTTTATTTTATCTTGGTTTATTTTATTTCATTTATTTAGTTACTTGGCTCAGGGCCTGTGCTCTCTGTATTTTAGGCTTTTGGCCTGTCTGGCTCTGGTGGCTCAAAGCTCATTTTGGTCTTAGTCTTTGTTTCTAATTTGTCAGTGGTCACCTGGGCCAAGTTTTAGGGCTCAGGCTCAGTGGCCTTTGGGATTTAGGGCCTGCTCAGTTTTAATTTAGGTTTATGCTTTATTTTTTTCTTTTGTTTCATTATTTAGCTCTCAGCTCAGTTTACAAAATCTAGTTTTATTTTATTTTATCTTTATTTACCAGGTCTATTACCTTAGTTTCTTTTTATTTTTAGTTTAGTTTATTTTATTTAAGTTTATTCCATTTATTTTATTTATTTCTTTATTATTTATAGCTAAATTTAAGTCTGATTTTCCTCATTTTTTAATCTTAGTTTTTTTTTATTTTAATTTAGCTCTGTTTTATTTTATTTAGCTTAAGTTTATTTTAGCTTAGGTTTTAGATCATGTTTCTAGGTTATTTATTTTTTAGCTTTATTTATTTTTAGTTTAGTAGTTTAGTTTATTTTATTTTAGTTTTTTAGTTATTTAGCTCATGTTTTTTCTTTTGGTTTATTTGTTAGTTTAGTTTTAGTTTAAGCTATTGGGCTTAGTTTAGGTTTTATTTTCTAAGTGGCTTATTTTAGTTTATTTATTTTATTTTTATT
Organism: Cymbidium sinense; assembly: GCA_021442155.1. Classification (NCBI taxonomy): domain Eukaryota; kingdom Viridiplantae; phylum Streptophyta; class Magnoliopsida; order Asparagales; family Orchidaceae; genus Cymbidium; species Cymbidium sinense. The sequence goes on along the minus strand of CM038216.1, from coordinate 83,485,199 downwards.
TAGGTGTATTTCTTTATGTTTTATTTTTATTTTAGCTTTACATAGGTTTAGTTTAATTTTGTTTATTTTATTTTTAGTTATTATATTTCTTGATTTCAGGCTCTGCATATTTTATCTAGTTAGTTTAGTTTAGCCAGCTCAGCCTAGTTGTGGATCTTAGTTTTAGCCTATGTTTAGGTTTAGTCCATTTAGTTTAGGTTTTATTCAAGTTTAGGTTTATTTATTTTATTCTTAATCCTTATTTTACCTTTAGTTTATTTTATTTAATAATTATTTTTTTAGGTTTATTTATTTTTAGTTTAGATATTTTTTTTTATTTTAAATTACTAGTTTCATTTCTTTTAGTTTATTTAGTTTAGGTTTATTTATTTGTTTATTTTAGCTTTAGCTTTATTTTAGTTTAATTTAGGTTTATGTTTTAGTTAATTTATTTTGTTAATTTATTTATTTTAGTTTAGTTTATTTTATTTAGTTTATTTATTTATTTCTGCTTTATGATTAGGTTTTATTTAGTTTGGTATTTTGTTTATTTTATTTTAGGTTTGTAGGCCTAGTTAGGTTTATTTAGTTTAGTTTAGTTTTGGTTTATATTTATTATTTATATTTAATTTTATTTATTTATTTATTTATTTTATTTATTTTATTTATTTTATTTTATTTATTTATTTTAGTTTATTATTTTATTTTAGTTTATTTTTTATTTTTAGCTTAGGATATTTAGGTTTTATTTTAAGCTTCATTTAAGTTTAGTTTATTTTATTTTATTTATTTTAGTTTAGTTTATTATTTATTTTTTATTTTAGTATTTATCAATCATATATTTAGTAGGGTATTAATTTTTTTGGTTTTATTTAGTTATTTAGTTTAGGTATAGCTTCAGTTATTTAGTTTATTTTATGCTCAAGTCTTTAAGTAGTTTATTATTTTGTATTTAGTTTTATTTATCTTAAATATTTAAGGCTCACTTAGTTTATTTAGTTTAATTAGTTCATTTAGTAAGCTTCATTTAGTTTATTTACTTATTTAGTTTAGTTTATTTTATTTTAAAGCTATTTAGTTTATTTATCTAGTAGTTTAGATTTAGTTATTTTGGGTTTAGATTTTATTTATTTTAGTTTATTTATTTTTTTTTATTAGTTTTATAGCTTTATTTTTAGTTTTTCTAGTTAGTATTCTTTGGTTTATTTATTAGTAGGCTTTAGTTTTAAGTCTAGGTTTTATTTAAGCTCAGGTGGTATTTAGTTTATTGATTTTATTTTATTTTATTTAGGTTTATTTTAGTATTTTATTTTCATTTACGCCAGTTTAGGCTTTTATTTATTTTTTAAGGTACATTTTTATCTGTATTTTAGCCTATTTAGTTTAGGTCAGGGTGGTCAGCTTTATTTTTAGCTTCATGTTTAGTTTAGGTTTAGGTTTTCATTTAGGTTTTTTAGGTTTAGTTTATTTATTTTATTTTATCTCATTTTATTTAAAAAAAGGCTTTCTTAAGTTTTATTTTAGTTTTAGTTTTAGTTCATTTATTTAATTAAGTTTATTTTATTTTATTTTATTTACTTAGTTTTTTAGTTTTATTTTAGTAGGTTTAGTTTAGGTTTATTTTTATTTATTTATTAAACCTTTAGTTTATTTAGTTTAGTTTATGTTTATGTTTAGTTTAGATAATTTATTTTGTTTATTTATTTATTTAAGCTTTAGTTTAAGTTTATTTATTTAGTTTATTTAGGATTAGTTTTATTTAGTTTCCTATTTTGTTTTATTTTATTTGTGGTTTAGTTTGTTATTTTAGTTTAGTTTAGTTCCTGATATTTATTTTATTTAATTATTTTATTTTTTACTTACTTTATTTATTTAGGTTTATTTTTATAATTTAATTTATTTTATTTTATTTATTTTATTTTATATTATTTATATTTAGTTTATTTTTATTTTTATTTTATTTTAGTTTAGTTTTTAGGTTTTATTTGGTTTAGGTTTAGCTTTATTTATTTTTTTTTTTATTTTTTATTTATTTTGTATAGTTTTATTTTATTATATTTATTTAGGTTTATTTAGTATATTTATCCAATTCATTTTATTATTTTTGTTTATTTTAATTTTTTTTGTTTAGTTTTATTTAGTTTATTAGCAGTTTTTTAGTTTTAGTTTAGGTTTAGTTTTATATTTTAGTTTTAGCTTAGGCTTTAGGTTTAAGTTTTAGGTTTATTTTATTTTATTTTTAGGCTTATTTATTTAGTTTAGTTTATTTTATTTTATTTTAGATTTATATTTTTATTTTTATTTTAGTTTTAGTTTTATTTAGGTTTAAGTTTCTTATATTTAGTTTATTTAGTTATTTAGTTTTATTTTATTTAGGCTCAGTTTAGGGATTTATTTTAGGCCCAGGATCATGTTTAGGTTTAGTCAATTTAGCTTTTAAATTGCCCAGGCCTTAGTGCGGATAGTTCAGGCTCTGGTTTAGCCTAGCTCAGTAGGCCCATTTTAGAGCTCATCAGGCTAGCTCATTTTAGTTTAGGCCTAGCTCAGCCTATCTTAGGCCTAGGGCTCAGGATTATCATTTATTATCTTGGTCTTTGCTTTAGGCTCATTCTAGCTATTTAGCCCATTTAGGCTCAGTTAGCTTCAAGCCTTAGGCCTAGGATTTAGCTCTTAGCTTTAGTTTAGGTTTAGGCCTATTTTAGCTTAGGTTTTAGTTTTGGTTTTAGCTGGCCTTTATGCCATTTTATTTACTCTATTTAGCCTATTTTATTTAGCCTAGTTAGTTTATTTTATTTATTTAGTTTATTTATTTATTTATTTAGTTTTATTTTAGTTTAATCTTTATTTAGTTTATTTAGATTATTTACCTTGGTTATTTTTTAAGTTTATTTTATTTTATTTTATTTATTTATTTTATTTTACTTAGCTCAGGCCTAGGTTTGCATATTATTTAGTTTATTCTTTTATTTATTATTTTATTTAGTGCTAGGTTTAAGTTTAGGCTCATTTAGTTTAGATGAGTAGTTTATTTATTAATTAATTTAGCTTATTTTTAGTTTATTTTTATTTAGTTTTAGGGTTTAGCTTCATTTATTTAGTTTAGTTTTGTTTTATTTATTTTAGCCACTCTTTATCTTAATTAAATTAAATTTATTTTGCTTTAGTAGGCCTAAGCTTTAGGTTTAGGCTCAGGGCTTAGCTTTAGTGCCTAAGCTTCATTAGGCTTAAGTTTTATTTATTTTCTTTTATTTATTTATTTTATGTTTGGTTTATTTATTTAATTTAGTTTAGTTAGTTTATTTTATAGTTTATATTATTTTAGCTTTATGTTTATTCTCGTTTAATGTAATTTAGCTTTTAGCCATTTTAGGTTTCAGGCTTAGTTTAGCCATTTTTTATTTTATCTTGGCTTGGCCTTATTTATTAGTTTTTTTTATTTAGTTAGTTTAGTTTTATTAGTTTAAGTTTATTTTATTTTTATTTATTTATTTTATTTAGCCTAGCCTAGTTTTAGTTTTATTTAATCTTAGGTTCATTTTAGATTAGTAGCTCATTTAGTTTAGCTTTAGGCTTCATGTTTAAATTAAGTTTAGCTCACTATTTTTAGGCTTCAGCTTAGGCTTTAGGCTTAGATTTAGCTTAAGTTTAGGTTTTATTTAGGTTTAGGTTTATTTAGTTTAGGTTTATTTATTTCAGGCTTATTTATTCTCATTTATCTTTACTTTTATTTTATTTAGTTTTAGTTCATGTTTATTCTTTAGCTTCAGTTAGGTCTGCTTAGTGCTCAGTTTAGGTTTATATTTTATTTAGGTTTTTATTTGCCAAGTTAGTTATTTTATTATTTTAGTTTCAGTTTATTTATTTTAGTAGTTTAGGCTTTAGGTTTAGATTTATTTATCTACCATTTTAGCTTATTAAGGCTATTTATTTTGTTTAGTTTAATTATTTTTAATTTTGGTTTTTTTTAGCTTTATTTTATTTTACTTAATTTTATTTATCTAGGCTATTTTTAGTTTAGGTTTTATATTTTAGTCTTAGCTTTAGTTTAGCTTTATTTTTTTATTTTATTAGCTTATTTTAGCCTAGGTATTTTATTTAACCATTTAGCTTCTAAGCTTTAGGCTTGCTTAGTTTAGTTTAGTTTAGCCCTAGTTTAATCTTAGTAGCTCAGCCTAAGTTTATCTTATTTAGTTTATTTTATTTATTTAATCTATTTGATCTATTTATTTAGCCTTGGGCTTTATCTATTTACTCTATTCAGCTTTTGGCCAGCTTCAGGCTCAGCTTTTATCCTAGCCTTTTAGATCTCCAGGCCCAGGGCTCAGCCTCAGCTTTAGGCTCTGGGCCTAGCCTGGCCTGGGTCAAGGCCTGTGGCTCAGTGGCTCAGCATTTCCATGATCTTTGCCTATCTTTAATCTTTCCATCATCTGTATTCCCTGGGCTCAGTGTGGCCTGGGATCAGGGCCTCAGGGCCTAGGCTCAGTCAGCCTTGTAGTGCAGCACTCAGTGGCTCAGGTCACTTTGTGGCCTGTGGCTCAGTGGCCTAGGCCAGAATTTGTGGTCTTTTAAATCAAGCAAACGGTGCCATGCTTCATTATCTTATCCTTTTATACTTAAGCTCATTTTACTTTTATCTATTATCTATCTTGGCCCATTTATCTTAGCCTAGGCATTCATCTTAGCTTTATCTTTAGGCTCAGCTCAGTTTGTCCATCTTTAGCCTCATTTTACATCTTTATGTGCCTATATTTTTTATTTTTGTTTATGTTTAGATCTTTATTTATTTGCCATGCCTGGCATTAGGTTTGTGTTTTTTCTTTCAATCCCAGTTTAGCTCATTATATCTTTCAGCTTATTTATTTAGTTTAGCTTCAGTATTTATTTTGTAAATCTGCAGTTATATGGTTTAGGGTTCTTGGTTGTGGTTTAGGGCTAGGATTTAGGGTTTATGGTTTAGGTTTAGTTAGGTTCTGTGGTTTAGAATTTTGTGGGTTTAGGTTTAGGTTTAAATTTTAGGTTTAGGGTTCAAGTTTTAGTCCAAGGTTTTTTGTTATTAGTTTTTTATTTTAATAGAGAACAAATTAAGATTCAACATTTCTTCTTTTTGATTTCATCAACAAAGTAACACACAAAGTTTTCTAAGACACAAGCAATAAAATAAATGTAAAATGAGTATCATAGAGTAGCAAATTAAAACCATATATTACTAGAACTATCTCACTATAAAGACACGCTCACAATAAATAGATCGATCCACCATTCTTCAATTCTCCTTAGTTCCCATCAACCACGTCTTCCTCTCAAGTGGATCCACCATCATATCCCTGATCTCTCCCACCGCCACTACCATGGCTATAACCTCCATCGCTCCTCCTCCATAACCACCACTGCTCCAATCACAACATCAATTTCTGCCAACACCTCTAGATCCCCCACCACCAACCTGTGGATAACCGTGAGGCCTTCTCTCGCCTTCGGCCCAATGCTAGATCTAGAGCCTGGGTTGATGGTGATGTTCACCCACCCACTATCTTAGTGGTTCTTCAGTTTTATGTTAAGTTTTATTGTGTTTTAGGTTTACATTTTTTAAATTTAATCAAGAACCCCAGGATCAGTTTAGGTCTGAGTTAGTGGAGTAGGGCGGTAGGGTTTAATGCTCAGGATTTAGGTTTGGCCTGCTTTGGGCATGGGTTTAGGGTGGATGCTGGCTCAGTGGCCCAGGCCTGTACCTCAGGCCCAGGGGCCCCAGCCTAGCTAGGGCCCAGGCCTTTAGTGGCCCAGCTCAGGGCCCAGGATTGTGGCCCAGCCCAGGGCAGGGTCATCAGCCCAGCCTCAGCCTCAGGCCCAGGGCCTCTTGGCCCAGGGCCTTAGGGCCTGCCTAGCCAAAACTCAGGCTCAGGGTCTAGGGCCCAGTGGCCTATATCTCATGGTCAGGTCAGGGCTCAGGGCCCACATCCATGGTCACCTGGCCTGGGCCTAAGCCTGTGGCCTGTGGCCTCAGTACAGTGCAGTGGCCTAGGGTCAGCTCATATTTTAGGGTCTTTAAAAAAAAACCATAACCCGCAGGTAGGCCTATTTAGATTTTAGCATCTTTATCTATTTAGCTTCATTTTATCTTATCTTTAACCTAGTTATCCACCTAGGTTTATTCTCTGTTTTAGATCTTTACATTTTCTTTTAGGCCTAGATTATGCTTCATTTTAGTTTAGTCTTATATTTCTTTAGGCCTAAGCTTTATTTTATCTTTATCATATTTGCCACCATGTCTTTGTGGATCATCTTTGTAGGCCTCAGCTCAGCCTTTAAGTCTTTGTTATCATTTATTAGCTTAGGGCCTAGGCCTATTTAGGCCCAGGCCTAAGCCTTATCCATCTTAGCCTAGTTTATCTAAAGTGCAGCCTAGGTTACCTTCTCATTTTGTCCAGGTTATCTTTAGCCTTAGGGCCACTTTATCTTTATTTAGGTCTTTATTTGGCCCATCATTGTGGCTCAGGCCCAGGCCTGTGGCTCAGGTCCATGGTCCAGAACTCAATCTGTGATCTAGCTCAGGACTCCAGGGTCAAGGATCAGTGGCCCAGGCCCAGGGCCTGTATCTGGTCAGTGCCCAGCCTCAGCCTGTGCCTTGGTCAGGGGTTTCAGTGATCAGAATCAGGGCCTGTGGCCCAGCATCAGCCTGTGGCCTTGGCCTTGGGGTCAGGGGCCAGTCATGAGCCCAGGCCTGTGTGGACTCCAGTGGCCTGTGCCCTGTGGCCTAGAGCCTCAGTGCCATGCTTATTTAGGCCTAGTATAGGTGGGGCCAGCCTGTGGGCCCAGGTCATGATAGTATTTCAGGCCTGTGGCCTAAGGATCCTTTTCTTTAAAAATTAATCATGGTTTAGGTGTATTTAGTTTATCTTTAGTTTATTTTCTTGATCTTTAATTTATCTTATTTTATCTTTATTTTTTATTTTATTTTATTTAGTTTAGTTTATTTATCTCTAATTTAGCTTTTTTGTTTTCTAGTTTGTTTTTAAGTTTATGTCCATTTTCACTTAGTTTTATCATATTTTAATTTCCCATTTAGGTTTAATTTTTACTTTAGGTTTAGGTTTAGGTTTTTTATTTATTTTTAGGATTAGGTTTTAGGCTTTTATTTTAGCTTTATTTTTTAGGTTTAATTTTTTTTTAATCTTAGGTTTTATTTATTTTAGTTTATTTTTTATTTAGCTTAGGGTTTAGGATTACTATATTTTAGTTTAGATTTATGTTTTATTTATTTTAATTTTATCATTTTAGTTTGGTTTAGGTTTATTTTATTTTATTTATCTTACCTAGTTTACTAGAGTTTAGTTTTTATTTTTATTTTACATCTTTTAGGTTTATTTTAGATTAGGTTTTATTTTATTTATTTTTACTTTGTTTTATTTTCAATTTAGTTTTATTTTATTTATGTTTTTATTTTAGGTTTATTTTAGTTTAGTTTTTTATTTTTATTATATTTTATTTTAGGCCTTTAGGTTTAGTTTTTATATATTTAATTTTAGGTCTTTATTTAGTCCAAGTTTTGGTCTTTTTAGATTACTGGCTCTGGCCTTGGCTCTTGGGTTTTGGGGATTTAGGTTGTGTGCCTAGGTTTTCAGGGTTTTAGGGCTCATGCTCAGGCTCTGGCCGCACGCTAGTGGGTTTTAGGTTTAGGCCAGGGTCATTTATTTATTTACTTATTTTATTTATTTATTTTAAATTATAATCGGTAGGTTTATGTTTATTTAGTATATTTAGTTTATTTATTTTTATTTATTTTAGTTTATTTTATTTTTTATTTTTATTTAGGATTATTTTTATTTTAATTTATTAATTTTAAGTTTATTTATTTTAGTTTAGGTTTTTTATTTTAGTTTATTTTTTAGGTTTAGGTTTAGGTTTAGGCCTTCTTTTAGTTTAGTTTTATTTTTATTTCATTTTTTAGGTTTAGGTTTTATTTTTTATTTTTATGTTTAAGTTTAGGTTTTATTTTATTTTTTTTGGGTTTGCCTTTTATTGAGGATTATTTCTAGGTTTTATTTTTAGTTTATGTTTGGGTTTATTTTAGTTTATTTTAATTTATTTAGTTTATTATTAGGTTTAGGTTTAATTTATTTTAAGTTTAGGGTTAGGTTTTATTTATCTTAGTTTAATCTGGTTTAGGTCTATTTATTATTTATTTTTATTTATGTTATGTTTTTTTAGTTTAGGTGTAGGTTTTATTTTATTTTTTTATGTTTTATTTATCTTTTAGGTTTAGTTTTTTTAGTTTTATGTTATTTTATTTTATTTTAGGGTTTATGCTTTTAAAGTTTAAGGTTTAGGGTTTAGGGTTTAATGTTTTAGGTGTATGGCTAGGGTTTCAGTGCCATATTTTTAGGGTTTACGGTTTAGGGTTTAGGGTTTATGATTTAGGGTTTAAGGTTTTTTTTATGAAATTAAGTAAACTGATAAGTTTAGGTTTATTTAGTATTTTTAGTTTATTTTTTATTTATTTAGCGCTTAGGGTTTACTGTTTATGGTTTAGGGTTTAGGTTTTAGGATTTAGGGTTTATGGTTTAGGGTTTTAGGGTTTAGGGTTTAGGGTTTAAGGTTTAGGATTATTTAGGGTTTAGGGTTTAAGGTTTATATTTTAGGTTTCGGGTTCAGGTTTTATTTTAGGGTTTATAGTTTTTTGTTTTTTTCTAACAAAAAACAAATTTAGATTCAACATTTCTTCTTTTAGATTTCATCAACCAAGTAACACACCAAGTTTTCTAAGACACAAGTGACAACATAGTTAAAAAATGAGCATGCATAGAGCAAATCCAAAACCCTAGATAACTAGAACCATCTCTACATCAGAAAGGTCGTCTATAAGCAGATTTGATCATACGCTCTTCAATTTCTCTAGTTCCCATCGCCAGCATTTTGCTCTCGGTAGTGGGATCCGCCATCATATCCCCGATCTCTCCCACCTTCCACCACGCATCGTAACCTCCATCGCTCCTCCCTCCACCATAACCACCACTGCTCCGACCACCACCTCCATGTTCACCAACACCCCCAGATCCCCCTCCACAACTGTGATAACCGCTGTCTCCAACTTTTCCTCCATAGCCAGATCTAGACTGAGCCTGGTTGACGGTGATGTTTCTGCTGTCATGGTTTTATCCATTCCTAGGATTTTTCTTTTGGTTTAGGTGTATTAGGTTTTAGGGTTTAGGTTTAATTTATAATTTATTTTACTTTTTAGGTTTAGGGTTTGGGGTTCTGTGCCATTTAGGGTTTGGGTTAAGGTAAGGTTTTATCTATTTTAGTTTAGTTTATTTTAGGTTAAGGTTTATTTTGTTTATTTTAAGTTTAGTTTTTTTTTAGTTTAGGTTTAGTTTTATTTTTTATTTTATTTTAGGATTATTTATTTTAGTTTAAGTTTTTATTTTAGTTTATTTTGTGTTTAAGTTTATTTTTAGTTTAGTTTTATTTTATTTTATTTTTTAGGTTTAGGTTTTATTTTTTAATTTAGGTTTAGGTTTAGGTTTTATTTTATTTTTTTGTGTTTAAGTTTTAGGCTTTTATTTTATGTTTATTTTAGGTTTTATTTTTTTAGTTTTGGTTTAGGACTATTTTTAGTTTATTTTATTTTATTTTGTTTATGTTGAGGTTTAGGTTTAGTTTATTTTAGGTTTAGGTTTAGGTTTTATTTATTTTAGTTTAGTATATTTTAGTTGATCTATAAGTTTATTTTATTTTGTTTATTTTATTTTTATTATAGATTTAGGTTTTAGGTTTAAGTTTTATATTTTTTTTAGGTTCATTTTTTAGGGTTTAGGTTTTTATTTATTTTATTTTTATTTTCCGTTTAGTTTTTATTTCATTTAGGTTTTATTCAGTTTATTTATGTTTAATTTAAGTTTTATTTACCTTTATTTTATTTTATATTTTAATTTTTATTTATTTTATTTTAGGTTTAGGTTTTATTTTTAGTTTAGATTTTATTTTATTTTATTTTATTTTTTATTTGAGGTTCATGATATTTATTTATCTTTATTTTAGGTTCATTTAATCTCTAGGCTTCAGGCTTTGATTTTAAGGCCTCAGTGGTCCGCCTTGTGGCTGGTCAGTGGCTCAGGGCTTCAGTGGCCTAGGGCTCAGTGGCTTCAGCTTCAGCATGTGGCCTTTTAGGATCCCATGGCTAGGGCTCAGGCCTAGGGCTCAGGGGCCTGGGGCTCAGTCATGGCCTGCTACTGGCTCAGGGCCATTGGCCCAGGCTATCTTTATTCTACTAGGCTTAGGCTCAGGATCATACCAGGTCAGGCTTGGGGGTGGCTCAGGGCCTGGCTAGCCTTAGGGTCTAGTCACTAGGGTCATGATTTAGGGTCAGGTCAGACTTGAGGATCAGGGTCGATCCAGGTACAAGACCTGAGAGTGGTTTGGCCTGGTATTTTTAAATTATGCAAACCAAAGAGATTTGGTTTATTTAGTTTATTTAGTTTATTTTATTTAGTTTAGCTGATTTTATTTTTTATCTTTATTCAGGTTTATTTTTTTATTTAGTTTAGTTTATTTATTTTAGGTTTATATATTTAGTTTAGGTTTTTTATTTTAGTTTATGTTTTAGGATTATGTGACGTAGGTTTATGCTTATTTTTTTAGTTTAGTTTTATTTTTATTATTTTTTATGTTTAGGTTTAATTTTTTTTTGTAGTTTAGGTTTTATTTTATTTTTTTTAAATTTAGGTTTTAGGTTTTATTTTAGGTTTATTTTAGGTTTTATTTTTTTAGGTTTTAGTTTATTTTAATCTAATTTATTTTATTTAGTTTATTCTTGTTTAGTTTATTTTAGTTTATGCATAGGTTTATTTTATTTTATTTATTTTAGTTAATGCATTTTTTAGTTTAGCATTTAAGTTTTATTTTTTTATTTATTTTTAGCTTTTATTTTAGTTTATTTTGGGTTTAGGTTTTCAATTAATTATTATTATTATTTTTCTTTTAGGTTTATTTTATTTTTATTTTACGTTTAGCTTTTATTTTATTTAGGTTTTCTATTTTTTGTTTATTTTATTATATTAGTTTAGTTTAGGGGTTTATTTCTTTTATTTTTGTTTAGTTTTTTTTTTATTTTATTTTTTTTTTTAGGTTTAGGTTTAGGTTTAGGTTTAGGTTTAGGTTTTCTTTACATTTTTTTTTCATTTTGGTTTCATTTAGTTTAGGTTTAAGCTATTAACATTTTGAGGGTTTTGGGTTTAGGGTTTTAGGGTTGTAGGTTTAGGGTTTAGAATTTAGGGTTTAGGGTTTTATTTATTTATTTAAATTAAGTAAACTAGTAGGTTTGGGTTTATTTAGTTTATTTATTAGATCATTTTATTTTATTTTGTTTTATTTAGTTTAGGTTTATGTTGAGGTTTAGGTTTAAGGTTAGGTTTAGGTTTTATTTATTTTCGTTTAGTTTATTTTACTTTCGATTTAGGTTTATATTATTTTTATTTTTGATTTAGGTTTTTTTTTAGTTCAGGGTTTAGGTCTATTTTTTATATACTTTTTGGTTTTATTTTAAGGTTTATTTTTTAGGTTTAGTTATTTAGTTTTTAATTTATTTTATTTTAAGTTTATTTTATTTTTACTTTATGTTAAGTTTTTTTTTATTTAGCTTTTTTCTTCATAGGTTTATATGATTTTTTAGGTTAGTTTCAGTTTTTATGTATTTTATTTTAGTTTATTTTTATTAGTTTATTATATTTTATTTTAAGGTTTAGGATTAGGTTTTAGTTTAGGTTTTATTTTATTTTAATATGTTATATTATTTAAGTTTAGGTTTTTTTATTTATTTTATTTTTAGATTTCAATTAGTTTTATTTTAGGTTTTTAGGTTTTTAGGTTTTAGGGTTTAAGGTTTTTGGGTTTAGGGTTTAGGGTTAGGGTTTAGGGTTTAGGCTTTAGGCTTTAGGTTTTAAGCTTTAGGGTTTAGTTTTTATGATTAGTTTAGGGTTTAAGGTTTAGGGTTTTACGATTTAGGGTTTAGGTTTTAGGGTTTAAGGTTTAGGATTTAGGGTTTAGGATTTAGGGTTTAGGGTTTAGGGCTTAGGTTAGTTTAGGGTTTAGGGTTTATGGTTTAGGTTAAATAGGTTAGTTTAAGTTTAGGATTAGGGTTTAGGTTGATTTAAGTTTAAGTTTAGTGTTTTGGGGTTTATAGTTTTTTTAAGGTTTAGGTTTTAGGGTTTAATGTTGTAGATTTAGGGTTTAGGGTTTGGTTTATGGTTTAGGGTTTAGGGTTTAGGATTTAGGATTTAGGGTTTAGGGTTTAGTGTTTAGGGCTTAGGGTTAGTTTAGGGTTTAGGGTTTAGGGTTTTTAGGTTTAAGGTTTATGGTCAGGGTTTGGGTTTATGGATTAGGGTTTAGGGTTTAGGGATTAGGGTTTAGGGTTTAGGGCTAAGGGTTTATGGTTTAGGTTTGCATGTTTATTGTTGTAGGTTTATGGTTTAGGGTTAGTTTTAGGGTTTAGGGTATAGGGTTTAGGGTTTAGGATTTAACGAGTTTCTTTTTAGGGTTTAGGGTTTTTTTAGGTTTATTTTTTATTTTTATTTAGTTTATTTTATTTATTTTATATTTATTTATTTTATTTTAAGTTTTCTATTTTAGTTTATTTTTTAGGTTTAGGTTTATGATTGTGTTTATTTTTTTGTTAGTTTTATTTTAATTTTATTTTTTAAGTTTAGGTTTTATTTTTTATTTTTAGGTTTTGGTTTAGGTTTTTAATTTATTTTTCTAGGTTTAGGTTTTAGGTTTTTATTTTTGGTTTATTTTAAGGTTTTTTTTATAGTTTAGGCTTAGGTTTATTTTTAGTTTATTTTATTTTATTTAGTTTAGGGTTTAGGTTTTGTTTCTTTTTTTTGTTAGGTTTGGGTTTTATTTATTTTAGTTTAGTTTATTTTAGTTTAGGTTTATGTTTATTGTATGTTTATGTTTTTTTTTAGTTTAGGGTTTAGGTTGTATTTTTTATTAATTTTTAAGTTTGTTTTTTTGGTTTAGGTTTTTATTTAGTTATAATTTTATTTGTTTTATTTAGTTATAATTTTATTTTATTTTATTTTACATTTAGTTTTAATTTTATTTAGGTTTTCTATTTTTTATTTATTTTATTATTTAGTTTATTTTAGGGTTTTATTTATTTATTTTTTATTGAGTTTTCATTTTTTTTATTTTATTTTCTTTTTAGGTTTAAGTTTTATTTTAGGTTTTTATTTTATTTGTTTTTATTATTTTATTTTGGTTTATGTTTTATTTATTTATTTATTTTAGGCTTTATGGTTTAGGTTTAGGTTTTAGCATTTAGGGTTTGGTTTGGGGTTTTAGGGTTTAGGTTTAAGGTTGTTTAGGGTTTTTAGGGTTTTATTTTTATTTTTATTTATTTTTTTTAAATTAAGTAAACTCGTGGGTTTAGGGTTTAGGTTTATGGTTTTATTTAAGGTTTATGGTTTAGGGTTTAGTGTTTAAGGGTTTTCTTTTATATTATGTAAATAGGTTTAGGTTTATTTAGTTTATTTTTTATTTATTTTATTTTATATTTTATATTTTATTTAATTTAGTTTATTTATTTTAGTTTTATTTATTTTTGTTTATTTTTTATTTTAGTTTATTTTTTGGTTTAGGTTTGGTTTATGTTTAGTTTTAGTTTAGTTTTATTTTATTTTATTCTAGTTAAGGTTTATTTTTTTTTATTTTTGTATATGTTTAGGTTTTATTTTATTTTTTTAGGTTTAGGTTTTAGGTATTTATTTTAGTTTTAGGTTTTAGTTTAAGTTTAGGTTTATTTTTAGTTTAGTTTATATTTTTTTTTAGTTTAGGTTTAGGTTTAAGTTTTATTTATTTTTTGTTTAGTTTATTTTAATTTATGTTTATGTTTATTTTATTTTGTTTATTTTAGGTTTAGGTTTTTTTTAATTTAGGGCTTAGGTTTTATTTTTATTTATTTTTTTATTTATTTTAGGTTTAAGTTTTTTTATTTTAATTAGGTTTAGTTTTTTTTCTAACATAGAACAAATTAAGATTCAATATTTCTTCTTTTGATTTCATCAACCAAGTCACATTAAGTTTTCTAAGACACATGATGACATAGATAAAAAATGAGCACGATGAGCAAATCAAAACCCTAGATAACTAGAATCATCTCTCTTTACAATTCCATAAGTAGCAGATTGGATCGACCGTTCTTCAATTTCTGCAATTCAAATCAGAACTACCCCAGCCTCTCGAGTAACGTGATCCACCATCATATCCCCAATCTCTCCCTTGGCCACAGCAACGGCTGTAACCTCTATCGCTTCTCCCGCCTCCATAGCCACCATTGCTCCGACCACCACCTCCATATCCACCAGAACCTCTAGATCCCCCACCACCACTCCGATAATCGCCACCTCTTGTTGGCTTAATGAGCCTCATGTTCAATCCGATCAATTTTGATGATAACAAACAAAGGCTTGGATGTTCTAATGTATGTTTTATGTGTTTTATATATATTAATTGCAAATTACATATCCAATATATCTCATAATATGTTTGAGGAAATTGCAAGAATAGAATAATGAAAGATTGATCAAAATGGATAATGTGAATCTCAAGATAACAATATTTTAGGTTATATGCATTTTTAACTATCTTAAAATTCATATGAGTTCATTGACATGAATCAATTTGCTCATAACTTAACATATTATTTTTATTTTAAATAATGATAATGAGATTAATTTATATAAATCTCTATCTAATTAACATTCAATTATATGTTTCATACATAGCATTTGAATTGTCAAAATAATGATAATAAATTATGACTATTAAGTGTAATTAGTTTATATATTCAATATAATTAAAAGTTTTAATTTAAATTTAAGGTTATATGATAACTAACATATGTATGATTATATATAAATTATATCATAATATTTAAATGTCATTTTTCAAAATTAACAAAAATATGTGAAATTTGGTATTTTAGCCAAAGTCATTTTATAATCAAGGAATTTATATCGATTTCATCTTCAAATTCCTTGGATTTTTTTTCTTTAATTTGATAGGTTACATGAAACATGTTTGACTAAAATTGAATTTAATATGACTTTTCAAACATTAGATGATTTTAATAATGATTGCATTCTATATGCTTTGAATATACTAAGAGCCATATTTGATTATCTTTGACTTGCCCATGTGAATATGAATTTTGGTTGTTTAAATTTAATATTTATTTAAAATAAATTATATTTTTATTGAATATTAAATTATTATATGATAAATTGATGTTAGAATAATATATTTTTTAAAATAATTCAAAATGATCTTATTGCTTATAAATAGCCCTCATTCTCTTTAAGAAAGCATTCCTCATTCAAATTCAAAATCCCTCAATCTAGAGAAAATTTCCTAGATTTTCCTTCCAAGTGTTCTCCAAATATTGCAATCTTCTCAAATTACTTGAGTTTGTTTTCTTGATCTTAATCCCTTTTAAAGTTCATACTATTTTCACCATCTATTTATTCTTTCCAATTTATACTTTTTGGTGGATTAGACTTTGGACATCAAAGTCAAAGTTTTTCACATCAAAGTTTCTTCAATCATTTTTTTTGTGAAAAACTCTTGTGATAGTTTGTAGATTTATTTCAACTTGTTGAAATTTTTATCTTCCTACAAATTGCTTTTGGTTTCTTGAAAGATTTCTTCATTAGTCTTATCGAAAGATCATTTATTCTTAAATCTATTTTTTGAAGTTTATTTTAAGCATTTTAAATTAATTTATTGTGCTGAAATTATTTTCATACTTGTTAGATCTCTTTTAATTAAAAGCTTACTAGCCTACTTAGATCTATCATATACTAATTTTATTTAAGTATTTTGTGATCATTTGCATTAATTGAATGCATCTTTTTGGTTAAAATAAAATAAATTATTCTTTGCTGAAATTTATTTTATTATGCAAAATAATATTGTGAATTTATTTTAAAATCATTTTATATTAGTCTACAAATTGTAATAACATAAACATCTTAGTAAGATCACTTTAAGATATTTATTTTATTATTTCTTATCAATTTTAAGTGAACATTTTATCTTGCCAAATTTTAAGTTGTAAAGTGATCATTTATAAGTTATGAGATCACTTTTTGAATTGGATAGCTTGGTATATTTGTGAGGGATATATTTTATCAAAATTTATTATTTTGTATTTTTCATTTCAAGCTATAAAATTTATATTTGGGTTGTACTCACCCCTTCATAAAAGAGTACATATTGTTGTAGGGGTTATACTCAGCCCATAATAGGAGAGTACTATTTGTAAGCTATTTTGCATTTAGTGGATTCCTAACTAGGGGTGGCTAGGCATGGATGTAGGCTGGCTTTGGGGTTTGGTGAACCACATAAAAATTATGTGCCTATTCTCTCTCTTTACTTTACTATACTTTTATTTTTGCTGAATTAAGAATTGTATCTTGTCATTATAAAATCAAAAATTAATTTTCTACTAAAACTTAAAATTTAAGATTTAACTTTTAAAATTTTTAATATCGCCCAATTCAACATCCCCACCCCACCCCCCTCTTGGGTGCTATAGTGACTCACAATTGGTATCAAAGCCTAGGCTCTTTTATTAGCTTAACATCCAAGAGTAGAGCTTTTCACTATGGCATAAGGTTTCCAAAAGGGTTCACTACCAGAGGAACAATCCACTCATAGACCTCAACTTTTAGATAGTGTACCATTTGATTATTGGAAAAATAGAAATAGTACATTTTTAAGAGGTCAAGATGCATGCATGTGGTATATGTTGACACATCAATATCATACACCCACAGTAGAAGTAAATGGCATTAAAGTAGAAACACTTTTGAGGAATGGATTGTAGTGAAAGAGAACTTGATGAATTAAATGCTATGGCTTGTAATACTTTACATTGTGCTTTATTACCTAATGATTACATGAAATTTTCTATGTTAAGTACAACAAAAGAAATATGGGATAAACTCAATATAAATTATGAAGGAAACAGTGAAGTTCGAGATGCTCACATAAATAGACTTGTTCATGAATATGAGTTATTTCATATGTCTCCTTCTGAATCTATTTCTGATATGTATACTAGATTCATGAAAATAATTAACACATTGCATTCTTTTGGAAAGACATTTAAGAATCAAGACTTAGTCTATAAGATTCTTAGATGTCTTCCAAGAGAATGGGAAGCTAAAGTAACAACTATTAGTGAAGCTAAGGATTTATCTACTTATCCACTTGATTAGCTTTGGGGTCCTTTGATAGCACATGAATAGGTTATTGCTCAAAGGGATAAGATGGATTACTCAGCCAAAAGGGAGAAGGTGAAAGGAAAAGCCATTACATTACAAGTTGATGATAGTGATGAACATAACACCTTAAGCTCGGATGGTGATAGTGATGAGGTGGTCATTCTATCCAAAAGGCTTGGGAACTTGCTAAGGAAGAAGAATCAAAGGTATAAAAAATACAAAAACTATAAATTTCAAACTAAGAAATATCTTGCAGGTGAAGGGATCATTTGCTACCATTGTATAAATCCTAGACACATAAGAGGTGATTGTCCAAAACTTGTTGAATCAAAGAAGAAGGAGATTGATGTGGATAGAAGAAAAAATATGAAAGAGATAAAGTTCCTCAAGAAAAAGAAGAAGGCTTTATGGGCCTCAAGAGGTATGTAATGATATATCTTATGATGAATTATATAATGCTTTTAATAATTTAGTTATTTAATATAAAAAATTTTAAAAATACAAAACCTTAGAAAAATAACATAAAAATTTAGATATGCATTTTTGTGATTTAAAAAATGTATGTTATAATTTAAAAGTAAAATATTTATTCCTTGTATGTAAACTTCAAATAGAGAATATCTTATTAAAAGCAAGATTAGAATTATGTTTGAAATCACAAGTTCATTATAATGCTTCATCAAGTAAAACATTTAATAAAAAATATTTGCATCATACACATCCCACTCATATATCTTATAATTATTGTGCTAAGCCATATGCAAACACTAATGTTTGGTGCAACTATTATGATAGAAAAGGGCATATTTCATTTGATTGCTATGTATGTAAATTAGAAAACACTAAGCAATCATCTTATGTATCATTACCAAAAGGTACAAGCACTACACAAACCACACATGCAAGATATCTTGCTTCGAATTTAGAATGTGGACCCAAACATGTTTGGGTTCCAAAAGTTAACATGTGATTTTCTTTGTAGAATGCCTTCAAAAAAAAATCAAAGAAGGCATGTGGTACTTGGACAGTGGATGTTCAAGACATATGACGAGAGATAAAGATAAATTCACAACTTTAGAATCAAGTGATGGAGGATTTGTTTCATATGGAGATAATGCAAAAGGAAAGATCATTGACTTTGGTTATATTTGTAAGAAATATATCACTTTTGATAAAGTTTTTCTAGTAGAAGGATTAAAACATAATTTAATTTCTATTAGTTAATTATGTGATAAAGGTTTGAATGTAGTATTTCATGCATCATATTATATTATAAAAAATATTGAAAATGTTTTGTAAGTAGGACAAAGACTTAAAAATATTTATGTCATTGATTTAGACAGCTTTCATTATGTGAATTTGAATATTCTTTATTTTAAAAGCACTCATGATGATATATGGTTATGGCATAGGAGACTATGTCATTTAACATGCACACACTCAATAAAATTGCTAAACTTGATTTAGTAGTTGGATTGCCTAAATTAAATTTTCATTCAAACTATGTTTGTGATGCATGTATTCATGGTAAGCATTCTAGAAGCTCATTTACAAGTAAAAATATTGTTTCTACTTCTAGACCTTTAGAATTGTTGCACATGGATTTATTTGGTCCACTCAAGACCACTAGCTTAGTGGGAAAAAATTATGGTTTTATGATTATTGATGATTTCTCTAAATATACTTGGGTTTTGTTTATCTCTTGAAAGGATGATGCTTTTGTTGATTTTAGAATGTTTTCTAAATATATTCAAAGAGAACAAAGCCATTTGATTAATAGGGTTCAAACTGATCATGGTGGCAAATTTGAAAATAAATTATTTGAAGATTATTGTGATGAACATGGGATTAGACATAATTTTTTTGCACTTAGAACACCCCAACAAAATGGAGTACTAGAGAGAAAAGGTAAAATATTAATTGAATTAAGTAGACCTATGCTTGATGAGTATAAATTGCAAAAAAAATTTTTTGGTAGAAGCAATAAATATTACATGTTATGTGATGAATAGGATCTATTTTAGACCAATTTTGAAGAAGACACCTTATGAATTATTTTTTGGAAAGAACCCTAAGATTAAACACTTTCATGTATTTGGATGTAAATGTTTTATTTTGAATAATGGAAAAGAGCATTTAGGTAAGTTTGAATATAAATCAGATGATGGTATTTTTTAAGATACTCTCTTTATAGTAGAGCTTATAGAGTTTTCAATAAAAGAGCAATAGTTTTTTATTTATTTAATTTTTAGGTTTTATTTAGTTTTAGATTTTAGCTTTATAGGGTTTAGGGTTACTTTTTTTAGGGTTTAAGGTTTAGGGTTTGGGGTTTAGGGTTTAGGGTTTAGCATTTAGTGTTTAGGGTTTGGGGTTTAAGGTTTAGGATTTTTGGTTTAGGTTTATGGGTTAATGTTTAGGGTTTAGGGTTTAGGGTTTTGAGTTTATAGGCTTTAGGGCCTAGAGTTTTTCTTAATAGAGAACAAATTCAACATTTATTTTTTTTGATTTCATCAACCAAGTAACCCACCAAGTTTTCTAAGACAAAAGTGATGACATGGATCAAAAATGAGCATGAATATAGCAAAAAAAACCCTAAATAATTAGAATCATCTCTAATGTAAAGACATAGTTCCATAAGTAGTAGATCGGATCGGCCATTCTTCAGTTTCTCCAGTTCCCATCAAAACCACCCCAACCTCTCAAATAGAGAGATCCACCATCATATCCCCGATCTCTCCCTCTGCCATCATGGTTGCAACCTCCATCGCTCCTCTCGCATCCATAACCACCACTACTCCGACCACCACCTCCATATCCACTAGCACCTCTAGATCCCCCACCACCACTGCGGTAACCACCACCTCTGCCTTCACCTCCACCGCTAGATCTGGACTGAGGCTGGTTGATGGTGATGTTCTTGCCATCAAAGTTTTCCCATTCATAGGGTTTCAGTTTAGGTTTATTAGGTTTAAGTGTTTAGTAAGCAATAATGTAAC